>JAUNZO010000869.1:0-78005 GCA_031894775.1 Chloris gayana | reverse complement strand
GATGCACTAGGCCCCCTAGTGGGTTTTGGTGATAAATGACAAATGATTAAAAGCTCTAATGTGGTTATTGAGTCATTGTGCAGGACAACAAAATGATAGTGTTCACAATGTGACAAAGTAAACCCCTCAATTAAAAAAGTTGAAGTACTCAAAGAGCCAAGATGACAAGTTTAGATTTATAGCTTCTTGAGTATAGGTGTGCCAAACTATTAAGAGGGGTGAAGCGATCTTACATGCTCGGGAAGAATGTGCTCTAGGTATTCTCAAACAACTTGGAACCAAAATACCAACTCAACCTCGATCAAAAGGCCTATCTTTTCCTACCTTCTCCACACCGACGGAAGTTCCGTCCGGGCTGACTGAAGTTCCGTCGGTTCCAGAGAGTTTGGGACGGAAGTCCCAAACGTGATGGAAGTACCGATCCTAGGGTTTTCCAGTTCAAATCTTGCCCGACGGAAGTTCCGTCTGGGCCGACGGAAGTTCCGTAAGTTCCAGAGAGTTTGGGACGGAAGTTCTAACTCGAACGGAAGTACCGTCCCGAGTGTTTCGTAGTTGACCTAATAGGGTGACGGAAGTTCCGTCACCCACGGAAGTTCCGTCAACACCAATCATTGAACTTGAGCAACGGCTCTTTTAGAGCCCACACTATATAAAGCTTTGACCTAACCCGTGAGAAAAGCTGCTGGTGCCTTTTGAACCTTCGGATCTTGCTCAAGCTCTCTCTCTCACTCCTCTCCACCTCTCTTGAGATCCAAAGCCATTGGAGTGAGCTCCCATCTTGATTCCAAGCTTGATAGCATCAACCCAACCTAGAGCACATCTTCTCTTAGCAACTAATCTCGTTCTTCACTTGTTACTCTTGGAGATTCATTCTCCTAGATTGGCTAGGTGTTGCCCTAGAGCTCCCAAGCTTGTGGTGAGCCTTGGGAAGTTTGTGAAGGTTGAGATTCGCCTCCGCAAGGAATAGAATCCAAGGAAGAAGAAGAAAACCAAGTTTGACCTTTGTGGTTGCTTGGGAGGATTAGGGTTGAAAGAAACCCGGCTCTTTGTGAGCTCCTCAACGGAGACGTAGGAACCTCTTTGTGAGGGGTCCGAACTTCGGTGAAAAATCTCCGCGCCTCTCTTGTTTGTTTTTGTTGTGTGCTTGTTTGTTCATCTCTCGGGTGTATTTTAGCCCGATCTACTTGTGTGTTGCGTGTCTACTTAATTCCTGCAGGTACAACACTCCCAAGGCAAAAAGGGAAGTTTCCATTCAAGTGGAATCGTGAGTTTTTCTCTCCCTTTTCATTCCTAGGTTTTTCATCTCACCACCCCGACGGAAGTTCCGTCAAGTGACGAAGTTCCGTCGGCGAATTTGACCTAGTTGTTTTTAAGTGTTGTAATTTCAGGATTTTATCTAGATTGCCTATTCACCCCCCTCTAGGCAACTTTCAATTGGTATCGGAGCAGGTCTTCTCGTGAAGAGCCTAACCGCTTGAGAAGAAAAGATGTCTGGGGAATTTGTTGGAGGGGACAATAGTCCCAACAAGAGAGGGAACACCGATGAGGAAAGAAATCCATTTGCCAAGGATGGCACAAGTGGTGGGAAGTTGGACACAAGGTACAACTTGAACTATAATGATGTGGCAAATGTGAATAGTGGCGGTAGTGGACGACTACCATGGTTTGATGGAAAAGATTTCAGTTGGTACAAGCATAGGATGAAGATGTACCTGCTATCAATTGGTCCGCCCGTGTGGGAAGTGGTTGAGAAAGGATATGTGATTGAGGATGAAGAGAGACACACGGTAATGGACAACATCAACATACATCGCAATGCGCAAGCCGTGTCGGCAATGCTCTCGTCTTTGAGTGCTAAAGAGTACTCTAAGGTGTCCCGACTAGAGAATGCCAAAGCTATATGGGACAAGCTCATTGCAGTTCATGAAGGAGTCGATGTGGTAAAGAAATCAAGAATGCAAGTGCTGAAAAATCAATTCAACTTCTTTGTGATGAAGAAGGACGAAGACCCCCAACAAACACATGATAGGCTCTTGGATATTGTGAATGAGTGAAGGTCACTTGGAGATGACGTGAGCGAACAAGAAGTGAATCTCAAGCTTCTAATGTCACTAAGAGTGTGGAATTCCACACTTTGCACCATCATTGAAGAAAAGGAAGGATTTGATAGATTCTCCACGGATGAAGTAATTGGGAGAATCCTTGCTCACAAAAGCCGTGATGATGAGGGAAAGAGAGTGAGTGTGCTAATTGGAGATGAGAGCACAAGCAAGCAAGATGTGGCACTCAAGGCCAAAAAGAAAGAAGTTGTGGAGGTAGACCAAATTGAGATTGAAGAAGACAATGAAGAGCTTGCCTTGTTTGTGAAGAAGTTTGGCAAGTTCATGATCAACAACGGGTTTACCAAGAAGAGCTTTGACAAAGCAAGGGCAAGAAGATCTACAAGAAAGTGCTACCATTGTCATGACCCGGGGCACCTCATTGCGGAGTGCCCTCAACTAAATGGAAAGGAAGAGAAGAAGGAGAAGTTCATCAAGAAGAAGAACTTCAAGAAACCATTCAAGGGTCAAGCTCATATTGGCCAACAATATGTCTCCGATGATGATGATGATGATGATGAAGATGAAGAAGGAGGGATTGCCAATCTTGCATATGGCCTAACACCGGCAAAATCATCACTCTTCAACAACCTCACCGACGATGAGGATGACGCCCCCAAAAGCTTCATGGCCAAAGAAAACAAGGTACAAACTAAACCTCTTGTCAATTCTTCTAACCATGATAATGAGGAGGAGCTAGTCCCCTCCTTGCAAGATATGGTGAAAATGTTAGGGATAATGCAAGAGAAGGTTGAAGAGAGCGAAGAGATGGTGGACAAGCAAGAAAACATGCTTATCAAGAAGCTTGACGAGATTAAAGAGTTGAAGACCTTGCTTGAGAAAGAAAGAGAGAAGAATGAGGAGTTGACTCTTTGCCTTACAAAGGTAAATAAGTCAAATACTAAACTTGAAGACATCAACCTCTCACTCCAAACAAAGTGTGAATCTCTTGAAGAGAATCACAAGTTGTTGGAAGGAGAGATTGAAGTTCTCAAAGGTAGCACGTTGACATACAAAAGCAAGGTTGAGTCAATGCAATCCTCATCAAGCAAAAAGTGTGTAAGATGTGAGGGAGTTGACATTGACAACATTGCCACCGACAAGGTGACAATCAAGGATCTCACTAACAAGGTCAAGAATCTTGAGAGAGCGGCTCAAGTTGAGCTAGCTAAGAGAATTGTTAGTGAGGAAAGAAAGTTCAATGGCAACAAAGGCATTGGATTCAAGGAGCAACCCAAGAAGAGATTCAACAACAAGAGCAACAATATGAATCAACCAAAGCAAGTAGCTCAAGCCAAACATGTGAAGAAGGCCAAAACAACACAAGAGCTCAAAAAGAAGAGCTCACCCGTATCCTTCTATGTGTATGATCATGCAACATATGAGCTAACCCATGGTGCTCATGGGAAAGTAGTTGCAAGATTTGTTGGGCCACACTATGCAAGGTGGAATTCTTGTGTGTGGGTGCCCAAAAGTGTTGTTTCTAAAGTCAAGGGACCTAAGCAAGTTTGGGTGCCTAAATCTTATGCTTAATTGTGTGTAGGGATACTCCTCGGGCGGTTCAATATGGGTACTCGACATCGGGTGCTCAAATCATATGACCGGGGAGAAGAAGATGTTCTCCACACTTGACAAAGACAATCTACCAAGTAGGAGTATATCTTTTGGAAATGATCAACAAGGAAAGGTAATTGGTCGTGGTGGAATTCAAGTCACCCATGACCTTTCAATTAATAATGTGTTCCTTGTGAAAGGTTTAGGGTACAACTTAATGTCCATATCACAACTTTGTGGAATGGGTTTTAATTGTCTCTTTACCGATGAAGGCGTGACTCGTCTTTAGAAAAGCGGATTCCTCAATTGCATTCAAAGGGTATTTGGAGGATAAGATCTATCTTGTTGACTTTATCAACAAGGAAGGTCCAAATCTAAGTGCTTGTTTGATAGCAAAAACCACTTTGGGCTGGTTGTGGCATCGCCGACTAGCTCATGTTGGGATGAGGAATCTACATAAGCTTCTAAAGGGTGGCCACGTCGTTGGACTAAAGGATGTTGCTTTTGAGAAGGACAAAGTGTGCAGCGCATGTCAAGCCGGAAAGCAAGTTGGAGCCAACCACCCATCCAAGACGATGATGACGACTACAAGACCATTGGAGATGCTTCACATGGACCTCTTCGGTCCGGTCACATATCTAAGCATTGACGGTAACAAGTATGGCCTTGTCATTGTTGATGATTATTCCCGTTTCACTTGGGTATTCTTTTTGAAGGATAAAAGTGAAACACAAGGTGTTCTAAAGAGCTTCTTAAGAAGAGCACAAAATGAATATGAAGTGAAGATCAAGAAGATTAGAAGTGACAACGGCACCGAGTTCAAGAATACACAAGTCGAGTAGTACCTAGATGAAGAAGGCATCAAGCATGAGTTCTCCGCACCATACACCCCTCAACAAAATGGTGTAGCCGAGAGGAAGAACCGTACACTCATCGAGATGGCAAGAACCATGCTTGATGAATACAAGACTCCCGACACCTTTTGGGCCGAAGCCATCAACACCGCTTGCCATGCAACCAACCGGTTGTACCTTCACAAGATATTGAAAAAGACACCCTATGAGCTTCTCACCGGTAAAATTCCTAACGTGTCGTATTTCCGTGTCTTTGGGAGCAAGTGCTTTATTCTTAACAAGAAGCCAAGGTCTTCCAAGTTTGCTTCAAAGACCAATGAAGGTTTCTTACTTGGGTACGGATCAAATGTGTATGCATACCGAGTTTTCAACAAAGTCTCCGGCATTGTTGAGATCACGCGTGATGTAACATTTGATGAATCTAACGGCTCTCAAGTAGAGCAAGTTAACCCAAGTGATGTAGGTGATGAAGCTCCTTGTGAAGCAATAAGGAACATGGCAATTGGTGAAATAAGGCCGCAAGACCCAACTCAAGTGCAAGGTGATCCATCTTCTCCAAGTCAAGATGAAGATCCTCCACAAGATCCACAAAATGAACAAGATCAAGGTGGTGGTCAAGTTCATGGTGACGATCATGATCAAGGCAACAACCAAGATCAAGAACAAGATGGTGGAAGTGATGATCATCAAGACGAACAACAAGAAGAACAAGAAGAAGATGCACCTAGGCCTCAACAACCCCGAGTGCGCTCAAAGCATACAAAAAGATCATCCCGTTGATAACATTCTTGGTGACATTCAAAAAGGGGTAACCACTAGATCTCGAGTCGCTAGCTTTTGCCATCATTACTCGTTTGTCTCCTCTTTGGAACCTCTTAAGGTAGAACAAGCATTGCAAGACTCGGATTGGGTGGTGGCCATGCAAGAAGAGTTGAACAACTTTGAGAGAAACAAAGTGTGGTCATTGGTGGAAAGGCCCAAGCAAAATGTTGTGGGAACCAAGTGGATGTTCCGCAACAAGCAAGATGAACACGGTGTGGTGGTGAGAAACAAAGCAAGACTTGTTGCAAAAGGCTACTCACAAGTTGAAGGTTTGAATTTTGGGGAGATATATGCACCGGTAGCACGGATTGAGTCAATTCGCATATTGCTCGCCTATGCTACACATCATGGTTTCAAGTTATATCAAATGGATGTGAAGAGTGCATTCCTCAACGGTCCAATTCAAGAAGAAGTGTACGTGCAACAACCACCGGGTTTTGAAGATCCGAAGAAACCTCACCACGTGTACAAGCTTCACAAAGCTCTCTACGGGCTCAAGCAAGCACCAAGAGCTTGGTATGAACACCTTAAGGGATACCTCATCGACAAGGGCTTCATAATGGGCAAGGCCGATCCTACCCTCTTCACTAGAAAAGTTGGAAGTGATTTATTTGTGTGCCAAATATATGTCGATGACATAATATTTGGTTCTACTAACCAATCTTTCCGTGATGAGTTTGCCAAGATTATGACTAGGAAATTTGAGATGTCAATGATGGGGGAGTTGAAGTTCTTTCTAGGCTTTCAAGTCAAGCAACTAGAAGAAGGAACTTTTATAAGTCAAACGAAGTACACCCAAGACATCCTCAAGAAATTTGATATGAGCAAGGCAAAGCCAAGCAAAACTCCAATGAAGACAAATGGTCATCTAGGATTGGATGTGAATGGGAAGACGGTCGATCAAAAGGTATATCGCTCCATGATTGGCTCTTTGCTTTACCTTTGTGCATCTAGGCCCGATATCATGCTTAGTGTGTGCATGTGTGCAAGATTTCAAGCCGCTCCAAAAGAGAGCCACTTGGTGGCCGTTAAAAGAATCTTGAGATATTTGGTTCACACTCCAAACATAGGGTTGTGGTATCCTAAGGGCGCTAAATTCAAGCTAGTTGGCTACTCCGATGCCGACTACGCCGGATGTAAGGTAGATAGAAAGAGCACCTCCGGGACTTGCCAATTCTTGGGTAGGTCCCTTGTGTCATGGTCATCCAAGAAACAAAATTCCGTTGCCCTTTCCACAGCTCGAAGCGGAGTATGTTGCAGCCGGTAGTTGTTGTGCACAACTCTTATGGATGCGACAAACTCTTAAGGACTTTGGATACTCTTTGACCAAAGTTCCCCTCCTATGTGACAATGAGAGTGCCATCATGATTGCATACAACCCCGTTGATCACAATAGGACTAAGCATATAGATATCCGGCACCACTTCTTGAGAGACCATTCAATCAAAGGGGACATTGAGATTAGTTATGTGAGAACCGATAAACAACTAGCCGATATCTTTACCAAGCCATTAGATGAGAAGAGATTTTGTGAGCTTAGGAGTGAACTTAATATACTTGATTCTTCTAATGTGGAATGAATTTTTGCGCATCTTGGTGATATTGATTGTATGTTGTTATTCTCTCAAAAACTATTTGCAAAAATAAAGCTTATTTACGTATTGAAAATATTTGAAGTTGATCTTGTGATCATATTGCCCATCTTGTGGATATTGTTCTCTATGGTTGATTGTCTGGCTATCCACAAGTGAAGGCAACCCCAAGTTCCAACCTAGGTTTCCAAACTTCAAAACTTTCTCTCAAAAATTCTTCCAAAACGGGCTGAACCAGACAGACGGAACTCGTCCTTGACGGAACTTCCGCGTAAAACTTTCTGGTTTTGACGGAACTTCCGTCACGTGACGGAACTTCCGTCATGTGCGGGTTTAAGGGGAACCCGACCCCTTCTTTTTCCCTTCTTCTTCCTCATAACTCCCCACAGCTTTCTCTCTCCTCCCAAACCCTAGCTCGTGGGCACCATTGGCGATCTGCATTTTCAACCAAGGAAAAGCTCAAGTAATCCATGGGAAAGCTTTCCCATCCCACGGCACTTCCGTTCCTCAACTTCTTCCGTGGATTCGCTCTCTCCTTCGCGTGGATTTGGTATGGATCTTGAAATCTCTTTTTTTTAAATCTTGGTCAATGCTAGTAGCTTGTTGGTCTATCTTGAGTAGAATAGCGTCTAGCATCTTAGTATACTCAAGCATTTGTCTAGCACTAGTGGGTAGAATAGATATTGTTTTGGTTTGGTCAATTCCATGGGCGCAGTCCCGACAGGACGGAAGTTCCGTCGTCCCCGACGGAAGTTCCGTCCTGGCAAAACTTCACTCATGTCGCTGCCCACATTGACACGTTACCTATTCTATTCGACCAAGCTCTTATCAATTCCTTCTTTCTTGCCGTAGTATGACTCGTACCAAGCACGCGGGCAGGAAGAGCGGCGGGCCAACCATTCGGGAACCAACCCGTGATGAGGAGATTGAGGAGGAAGTTCCCTCGTCGGAGAGTGAGGAGGAGCTGCCATCTCGATCACAGCTCAAGCGCAAGAGGGTGATCAAGCGCACACCGCATCCCGACAGTCGAAACAAGGGCAAGGGAATTGCACGTGAGCAGATCGAGGGCAGCCGCTGCGAGTGTTGCAACCAGGTGATGTTCGTGTGAGGCCACCGGTCTACATTGGGTCCCACAACCGATGTGATATGAGGAGGCATCCCGATGTGCTGGATGCGCCGAGAAGGACGGACCCCCGCAGTGTACGGGAGAAAGAGGCATCGGATCCGAGGTTTCACTTGTGGGGTCAACAAGACTATTACTACACGTTCTTCATTGACATGCAGAAGAAGTCTCAAAGGCTGCACCCACATCGATGGATTGATTGGCAGTACATGGAGAACAAGAATGATGCTATCTTTGATCAAGTAATAGATGCGTGCAAGGCCCGTGGAGTGTATGATCTCATGGCTTTCCGCTATGATTGGAATGAAGAAATTGTCTGTTAGTTCTATGCCACACTCTACATTGACACCGGCCGCCACAAGATAGTTTGGATGACTCAAGTACAGCGCTATGAGTGCAGTCGGCGAGTGTTTGCTTCTTATTTCAACCTGCCGGAGTCCGACGAGAGATGATGATCATGAGACCATCATCAATGAGCAAACCATCCCCGAGTCGGCGCTGGCCTTTATGTATGAGGATGGCCCATGTGTCTATGGACAAACAAAGGGACTTCAGCCCTACTACTTCTACCTTAACAGGATCCTTCGCCGGACCATTGTGCCCAAGGATGGATACAATGACCAGATTGCCGCTTGGTCAAGGAATGTGTTAGTGAGGTTTGCACCCGACGCTGCTCCTTTTTGTGTCATGGGATTTATCTTTGAGGAGATTAGCAGGCGCAGCGTGAATACTAGGATGACACTTCCCTATGCTCCTTGGATTATGGCTATGATTGAGGGAGTTACCCAGATGACATTTGAGAAGGAATGCAAGCATCGTCCCCTGCAGCTAAAGCTAAAAGAAGGAGCAAAGAAGAAGTGCAGCACCCCAGCCCCGGTTGGTACCTCTAGCAGTGCAGCTCCACGCCGGGAAGGCTCTCCCACTTCTCGCATCTTGAGCGCCCTCAAGTCTATCTTCAATGTGTGCACCGCAAATGCCGTTGATATCCACCGGACCAGGCAGGGTGTCAAAAAGAATGCTAGAAGGATGAAGAACTTCATGAGGTCACAGGGTGCCGAGGTCTCCCTCCAGGATCCGAGGAAGAGGAGGATGCACCCCCTCCCGTTTATCGGTGGCAGCCTGAGGACTATGCTCCCTTCTTTGGTGGTGATGGTGGTCAAAGCTCCCATGCAGCCCATGCAGGAGATGAAGAAGAAGAGGAGGAGGACTTTGGCGGGCAGGAGGGCGACGAGTGATTTCCCATCTTACTCTCCTTCCTTTTTTGGTGCCTTGATGCCAAAGGGGGAGAGAGTGAGAACTTTGTGTTCTTTATCTATCTTATTATGTAATGAACTATGTGATTTGTGCTCTATTGTAATAGGTTTAGTTTTTTAATTCCTCGCAAACTTTGTGCTTGAATGATGGATGATGGTTGCTTAATGCTTTAATGTGGTGCCTTTTAGTTCATTGATATATGTGGCTTGCGTTATGTGGTGTGAAGCTATTCGCGCTTGTGCTGTTTCTCTTTTTCGTCTTCACACTTAAACTTGTCACTTGTGCACCTTGTCTTTAGGCACCCCACAAGCACAAAATATAGGGGGAGCTCTCTCACATGTTTGTGTGACTCATGCATCGCTTTAGGGGGAGCTCCGCTATATTTTATTTGCCTTTGTTGTTCCTTTCGTATTCGATTTCGTTTATTCCTTTTTTAATTGTTTGTCATCAATCACCAAAAAGGGGGAGATTGAAGATGCACTAGGCCCTCTAGTGGGTTTTGGTGATAAATGACAAATGATTAAAAGCTCTAATGTGATTATTGAGTCATTGTGCAGGACAACAAAATGATAGTGTTCACAATGTGAGAAAGTAAACCCCTCAATTAAAAAAGTTGAAGTACTCAAAGAGCCAAGATGACAAGTTTAGATTTATAGCTTCTTGAGTATAGGTGTGCCAAACTATTAAGAGGGGTGAAGCGATCTTACATGCTCGGGAAGAATGTGCTCTAGGTATTCTCAAACAACTTGGAACCAAAATACCAACTCAACCTCGATCAAAAGGCCTATCTTTTCCTACCTTCTCCACACCCGACGGAAGTTCCGTCGCGGAGTTCCGTCGTTCAGAGTTTGGGACGGAAGTCCCAAACGTGACGGAAGTACCGTTCCTAGGGTTTTCCAGTTCAAATCTTGCCCGACGGAAGTTCCGTCCGGGCTGATGGAAGTTCCGTAAGTTCCGAGAGAGTTTGGGACGGAAGTTCTAACTCGAACGGAAGTACCGTCCCGAGTGTTTCGTAGTTGACCTAATAGGGTGACGGAAGTTCCGTCACCCACGGAAGTTCCGTCAACACCAATCATTGAACTTGAGCAACGGCTCTTTAGAGCCCACACTATATAAAGCTTTGACCTAACCCGTGAGAAAAGCTGCTGGTGCCTTTCGAACCTTCGGATCTTGCTCAAGCTCTCTCTCTCACTCCTCTTCACCTCTCTTGAGATCCAAAGCCATTGGAGTGAGCTCCCATCTTGATTCCAAGCTTGATAGCATCAATCCAACCTAGAGCACATCTTCCCTTAGCAACTAATCTCGTTCTTCACTTGTTACTCTTGGAGATTCGTTCTCCTTGATTGGCTAGGTGTTGCCCTAGAGCTCCCAAGCTTGTGGTGAGCCTTGGGAAGTTTGTGAAGGTTGAGATTCGCCTCCGCAAGGAAAAGAATCCAAGGAAGAAGAAGAAAACCAAGTTTGACCTTTGTGGTTGCTTGGGAGGATTAGGGTTGAAAGAAACCCGGCTCTTTGTGAGCTCCTCAACGGAGACGTAGGAACCTCTTTGTGAGGGGTCCGAACTTCGGTGAAAAATCTCCGCGCCTCTCTTGTTTGTTTTTGTTGTGTGCTTGTTTGTTCATCTCTCGGGTGTATTTTAGCCCGATCTACTTGTGTGTTACGTGTCTACTTAATTCCTGCAGGTACAACACTCCCAAGGCAAAAAGGAAAGTTTCCATTCAAGTGGAATCGTGAGTTTTTCTCTCCCTTTTCATTCCTAGGTTTTTCATCTCACCACCCCGACGGAAGTTCCGTCAAGTGACGGAAGTTCCGTCGGTGGCGAATTTGACCTAGTTGTTTTTAAGTGTTGTAATTTCAGGATTTTATCTAGATTGCCTATTCACCCCCCCCCCTCTAGGCAACTTTCAAGTTCATCGTGCTTTTTTGTGGAATTTTAGCAGTTTGCTTTTAGTTTATAGCTTTTTCATGGTTTCTTATCTCTCATCAATGAAGTTGTAGTGTTACAGTCTTAGAAAGCTGAACCAATTTTATTCGATTTGGTTGGAACAAAAGATCAGCTTGTGTTGGTCAATCAATGGTCAGGAAGCATCACAAAGTAGCTAGATACTAATTCCTTTTGTTGAGTCCATTCCGCTGGCCAGACCTCCACTGGCGAATCCAGAGCGGGCAGATGAAGCAGCAATGCATGACGGCGACGCCGACAGCTCCGCCACAGAAGAGAAGCGACCCAGCCTTCTCCCAGAATGACCCGTTTCCGTGGGACAGAAACTCGGTTAAACACCCGACACCCGCAAGAAAATACCAGAGTTGTGTTTGCATAGCAGGATCTGACAACAGGAACGCCCGCACAGCGCCAAGTTTGGACCCTTTGCTCTCGCGTCGTCGAGGGGCCGGTTCCTAGACCAAGAATCACAGTTAGAACACAGGCATGAAGTTGAAAAACCTCTGCGGATGCATTCAAAGTAATCTACGTCAAGAATTTAAAGGAGGTAAAAAGAGCTACTAATATATGGATCATCAAGGGCGATTCCTCCCAATTTATACCTTGTCCGACGACGCGGAGAAGAACACGTACAGGGGCACGGCAACGAGGCCGGCGGGGAGGAGGCACTGCCCGGCGAAGGTTAGAGAGGCACCCACCTCGGCCGCGCGAGTGCCGCCGATGCGGAGGCCCAGGAGCCCGAGCGCCGAGCCCACGCTGACCATGCACATCGCAGCGCACATGGCGTAGAACACCGTGTCGGCGACGCGCAGCGCCAGGAAGCTGAGCGCCCGGCACCACAGGGGACTGGGAGGCGGTGAGGCGGCCGGCTTCTCGGCGACGCCGGTGGCCGGCATGGAAACACTAACCTGCGGAATCGTCTCGTCCATCGCGGCTGCGGCAGCGTGGCTGCGGAAGTACATGTGGTCAGGTGGAGACGTGTGCGTTGATTTGACTTGTAATGGGTCGGTGATGAACGGGCAGATATATAGGATGCGGTTTATACCCGATAGTCCGTTTCCAGCGCGGTTGCGGAATTCCAGGCTTCCAGTATCCGATTCCGACAATGAGTGCTCACCATGCATGCTACGGACGCGTGTGTTTATGCGAAGATAAGTACTAGTAGTTAGCAATCCGTCGTCACGTTCTAGCATGCAGGCATCCAAGGCAGCATAGCAAAATGATTCTGGCAACTATCCAACTGTTTATATAAGAAGCTAGAAACTAAATGACATGCACTACCGAAAACCAGAATTCACCGTGTGCCAAAACATATGCCGTGTGTTTTTTGACGGGCATGCGGCAAAAAGCCTTTTTGTCGTGTGCTTTTTTATCAAACACATGACAAACACGAGGCACATGGTAAATCAACGGTTTTCCGTGTGTCAAAAATGGACACACGGCAAAGAGTTCCGTGTCAAAAATGGACACACGGCAAACACCACTCTTTGCCGTGTGTTCACTTTTGACACACGGAAAACAAAAAAATGTTTTCATTCACCTCTAAAACTATATCTCCTCTTCACATATATTGTTTAATACTCTATGTTCCAATTTGAGGTAGTTCTCACCGCCAATTATTTATTTTTGGTTGTAAATCCATATTTGCCGTGTGTCAAAATCTAGGCACACGACAAACTAGCAAACTTGGCCGTTTGCCAGCAGTGACACACGGCTAAGCGCTTTGGTGTGTGCCCGATAAAAGGCACACAGCAAAGCCGACTTTGCCATCGGGCTTTGTCGCCGTCGGGGCTTCACCGTAGGTCACCTACGGCAAAAACGATGCTGTGTGTATTTTGACCTTCGCCGTGTGCTGCTGACACACATGGCAAATTATCATTTTCTGGTAGTGATGCGCACACTAGTATGCCCGTATTGATTTAGAAGAGAACCTAGTAGTAGCAGGAAACGTGAGGGATGCACTTGGTTACTCAACATATACTTGATGTACTGATCACCATCTTGAGGGAACCCGCCGGTCATCGCCAGTGGCGTAACAAAACCAAATAAATTAAAATTATACACTACCGGAAAGAGCCCCGTTGCCGAGTGCCTGACATTTTGCTGAGTGCTTTCCATCGGACACTCGGCAACTCAGCTAAGAAACACTCGGCACTGAAAGCTACTCAACAAAGACTAAGGTTTGGTGAGTGCTCGAGGCAAGGGCACTCGGCAAACTAGGAGCACTCAACACAAACTAGGGTTTTTCGAGTGCTAAAACCCTCCCACCGTCCAATGTGCCAGAAACTTATTGTAAGCTTTTCATTAATATCCACATAATTTATGTATAGTAGTCAAGGTATGTTAGTGATGACAATTCATACTTGGATATTTGTAATATTTGAAAAAGCATAAGAGAAAAGATATTTATCATGGAAGAGTGTGGAACTATTTCTTCACGGTAAAGTAAAGATATTTTCATCTAATTTGTTTGTCTGCACAATAAATATCTACTATTGCTTGATGAATGCTTAATAATATGAATATAGTAAATACTTCAATGAGCATAGGGTCATATGCCCATAGGATGACATGGACAGTCTCAGAGTGAAAGCCATCTGTTTAAGGGGACACAACAACAAGTGAGTTTATCAAGTTGAAATACAGTTATTGTGACATATATTCTTTATAAGATGAGCTTATTACTATGAAAATAGCGTTGAAGACCATGTCGGGGGCAAGGGGACGCGGATCTTCTAGCGAACTAATGGATTGCTCATCTGCAAACAATGGATTATGATACAAAAGATATCATCATAACATTTATTCTCCACCCAGAAACATTGTGCTAACAATGGTTTGATAAAGAAATTACTAAACAAGAGTTTACAACTTGAAAGTAGAATATCAATTTGCTGATAACATTAAGCAGTTCAAGGAACACACTTTGTAAGTCAGTGATGGACAAAAGTGACATAAGACGGATCAAGTCACCTCTCCAAAGTATGTTCCCATTGATCCTAGGATCTCGATCAATATTCAAACATAACTAAAATAGTCAACAATACCAATAATATAAGTACCAACATAGTACAACTTTATAGGCCCTCTATAGGTCTATTGTTATCATCCAGACAATTTTTCTAGTTCAAATTTAGCTCATGAAACTATTTGAATGTCACAAATTTTATTTAGCACGCTTATCATGTCTACATTGTAATTTAAACTAATTGTAAAAAGTTGTGTACTGGTATTTTAGGAATTTCGAGGTATATACCCATTTCAAAACAGAACAAAACAGATAAACCCAACTGCAAATAGAATGACTCAAAAAATTGTCTTCACGATATTGGCCTCAAGCTATAGATATGCTAGCAACAGTGTCGCATCTTCCTAGTTTCTTTTTTCACCGACTTGCTTTTTGCATCGTATGTGTGACAGACCCGCCTCACGAAGAGGCGTTTCCGTCTTCAGGATCATTATGGGTGGCATCACGCGCTGTGATACCCGATATTACAACATACAAACATAAGCATAATGCAATGAATATAAGTACAAGTCTTACATTCATCCCAATACAAATGTACATCGAGTCTCGAAAGCATCGGAAGCTAATAAGTTTGGAAAACAACTAAACAGCGGAAGCATAAAAATACAATCGCTTTCTCGGCGATACATCACGGGCATCCGGCAGAGACAGATGTTCCTGCCCTAGAACATCTTACCGGCACATCAACTCCTCTACTCGTCCGGACCGCACCACTCCCAAGTGTAGTGGCCGTCACCCGGAGTCCGATCCTGCCGGACGTCATCTCCGGCGTCGAAGTCATGCACGACGGTGTCCTCTCGAAAACCACATAGAGCAAAGCCCTGAGCAACTAGAGCTCAGCAAGACCGACCCGTCAAAGTGGCCATCTACAGCCGACTCCTAGACATGCAAAGGCCGGAGGGATAGGATACATTTAAGCACTAAGCTGGCCTACAAGTGAATCCTTACTTTCATCTTTTAGCAGTTTAATTAAGTTGCAAGAAAGAATAAATTTAATTTGCACTAAGCTACTGCATTACATGTTTCCAAACAAGTAATTAAGCAATACAACAAATTAATCATAATTATCATCATCAATGTTTCTCTTCTTACTACGTTCCGGCGCAGGGACAAGTGGTACTCGTTCATCGTGAGGGGCAGCGATTCGAATCGATTTACATCCTGCAGGAGAACTCGATCGCACGTCACATACGCGCTTCCCGTAAGCCGCATGAGACAACCTTTCCCAGCCGGCACTCGTAGTGTTAGTCGGGCCTAGCTCCCCGAGAAGGGTCTCCCACGCGATGCCGTCCCGGACGTCATCCGTGAGTAGAGTGCTCCCTTCTCTCCTCCCAAATTCCTGCCAAGTAACCAAGTGAGTAGGGTATCTCTCTAACATACAGCAACCATCGGTACGTCGGTTTATCTGGGCCCATTAACTCCAGCATGCAAGCAGTACGTTCAAACTTAATCCACATGGGCCGGACAGGACGCGGTCCTTGTGTGCACGAGACGGGGCTACAACCTTGAAGACTCTTTCAGTCCTTCACTTTCCACCTAAGTTGCCCGTCCGGCCTCCAATTTCCATTCTCACCTTGATACTTAGCATCGTGTCCAAAAGTGATTGTCCTATCTACGAGTGGTCTCCGTACCACTCGACGGATCATCGCCCTATTTAAGCAAGCATCTAGCGTAGGGTGATCGAATCAGGATAAACAGGATCCTACTGCATGCTAGGGTTTTCATCACAACTCCTGTAGACCTAATGCACATTACGAGACCAACAAACATAGTGATGAAATTAAAATACTTAATTTAAAAGGTTGTGTACCGGGGCTTGCCTTGAGCTTGACCCTGAGCAGCTGGGTCAACAACAGCAGCAGCTTCGGCACCTCCTCGCTGGTTACCACATTCACCACCGCAGCTACATGATGCAAAGGTGATGTGTAAATTTTGATGAAAACATGACATTGAATATTTTACGGAATACGTGCGGATTTCATCAAATACATTTTATTCATGAGTATAAATTAACGTGGTGTCCAGCAGAGTGAAGATGATTTAAGGTGATTATCTAATTTATCTCCTTCATCAACTCCCATGAAGCATTTGAGTCATTATCACATGTGCAAGAAAAATAATCCATTAACCCTAGCAAAACTAGGTAAAATAGCAATTAAATTGCTCCTGGTCCATAGGCACATGTTATAGATAATAACTGAATTAAGCTTCATAATTTGGGGTAATTAAGTAATTAATTAAGTCCTATTCTTGAGTTCCCTAAGAAGAAATTAAGCTAAATAATTCGCTTCTGTTTATGCCAAACTAAATGCGCTATAAAATAGTACATGCCTCAAGGAGTCCAACAAAATTTAGTTTGCAATTTTTGGAGTTCTAGAACTCTAGATATGAATTTTCTAAGTTTAGATGAATTTCGGAACTATTTACGAAAATGCCACTCGAGATTTAAATTTAAATCTCCGCGCCTGTGCCACACCGAGGACCACAGGGTTCTGGATCCGCGTGTGGCTGTGGCCACACGGGATCCGGGCCGTGTGGCCCGCCCTGTGGCCTCACCGGCGCGCGGCCGGGAGGCGGCGGCGCGGTGGCCGGAACGACGCCGGCGCGTCGCGCGCGGCCCGGCAAAGGGCCCGAGGAGTGCCGCGCGACGAGGCGAGCTCAACGAGTGCTCCACGTGGCCGGAGGCTCACCGGAGGGGCGGCGCGACGGCAGGTGGCGGAGGGAGGTGGTCCGGCGGGGGTGTTCGTCGCGGAGGAAGCACCAAACGAAGCGCGGCCCGGCCGGGGAGCTTCACCGGAGCGTGGGCTCTCCCGTCATGGCCTCGGTTGGGGATGAGCACGACCGTGGGTGGCCGCCGACGAGAGGGTGGCGGCGGCGGGAGCTCCGCGGTGGGGAGAGAAGGAAATCCGGTGACCTAGGGAGGCAAGGGAGGGAGGTTAGGGTTTGAGAGGGTGCTCCATCAACATGCGCACGCACCGGCGCAAGAATGGGGAAGAAAAGCTCACCGGAGGGGGTGATTTTGACCGCGACGGCGGTGATGGCCGGGGTGGAGCTCTTCGCGGAATTTCTCGAAATTGACCGGTTTTACTCCACCATTTTTGGGGGTTTTGGCGTGGAGTAGGGTGGGGGTGGGGCGGAGCTTGGGGCGTGCTCGGCCCGAGCTGCGGCGGCCGGAGTTGGCGGGGCGGCGAGCTCCAAGGGCGGCGGCAATGGCGGGTGGGGGTGGGGCGCGCGGGAGAGAGTGAGAGAGAGAAGTGGGGGGGGGGGTGCCGACCGGCCTTGGGTTCCCCGTTTTGCCCCCGACCAGGAGAACCGCGGCCGAGGCGCTGGCGCCACGCGGCGCCGGCGTACGGCCCGGTCGGGCGAGGGGCGCGGCCCTGGGGGCTGACAGGTGGGGCCCGCGGTATATGCTTTGGCATCTTTTCTTTTTCCCCAATTTCTAAACGTGGCTCAATTCAAATTTGAAAAATAAAAAACAGAGCCTTCCTGCGTTCGAAAATTTAAATGGAGAATTTTGTTGAAAAGTGTAACTCTAGAAAGTGACATGCACGAAGAGTATACTCAAAATTTCTGTCTGGATTAATTCTGAAAATTCAGAGAAAAGGCTTAAATGCTAAGCTTGTCTGATTTATTTGGGGTATCAAACCTTGATGAAATGCAGTGGGGTTTTATCCTAGATTTTTTATTTGACATGCCCTACAACATATATTTTTGGTTGACCATACTTGTATGGTAGAAATTTGAGTTGTAGTTCAAACCAAAGTGTTTTTGAATTTATTTACTGCCCAAAACACTTTGCATGTCAACGAATTTTCTTGGGTGGGTAATCCAGACCTGAGGTTAGTTTTAAAAATGCTAACTCAAAAAATTAGGACACGGAGTGTCACAACCCTCCCCTTAAAGAAATCTCGTCCCGAGATTACGATTAAACACGGAGGAGGTGAGTTGCGTACCTCTAGGCTGAAGCGGGAACTTCGGATAGTGGGTGCGAAGAAAATCTTCAGACTCCCACGTAGCCTTCCTTGCGGAGTGATGGCTCCACTGGACCTTGAAAAATTTCTGAGTGCCATTTCGGGTAACTCTTTCCTTTGTATCGACAATCTTGATCGGCCGCTCGGAATAGGTCAAATCGGGCTGCAATGGTACCACTTCATCCAACACTCGATCAGCGGGTGCTTTGAGACACTTTTTTAGTTGCGAGACATGGAAGACGTCATGCACACCGGCGAGAGTGTCGGGCAGATCAAGCTTGTAAGCAACCACACCACATCCGGCCACTATGGGGTAGGATCCGATGTAGCGCCGTGAGAGCTTGCCTCTCACGCCAAACCTTTGTACACCCTTAGTTGGTGAGACTCGAAGATATACAAGGTCACCCACTTTAAACTCAAGTGGCCGGCGTCTTTTATACGCATAGCTCTTTTGTCTCGACTTCGCTACCTTGAGGTTTGCTTGTATTTCTAATACTCGCTCCTCGGCTTGTTGCACAAGCTCGGCCCAAAGATAGTTCTTTCTCCGGACTCGGACCAGCTGAGCGGAGTACGGCATCGGCGGCCATAGAGAGCCTCAAACGGTGCCATCTTAATGCTCTTTTGGTAGCTATTGTTGTAAGCACACTCTGCCAAAGGTAAGCATTCATCCCATTTCTTGTCGTGATCCAGAACATAAGCTCTCAACATATCTTCCAATATCTGATTTACTCTTTCCGTTTGACCGTCGATCTGTGGATGGTAAGCTGAGCTGCGAATCAATTTTGTTCCTAGGGAAGCATGAAGTTGCTCCCGAAACGTCCCACAAACTGTGATCCTCGATCGGAAATAATTGTCCTGGGCACACCATGCAAACACAGGATCCGCTCGATGTATAACCGAGCATACTTCCGAGTCGTGAACCGAGCGCTCACGGGTACGAAATGTGCCACCTTGGTCAAGCGATCCACAATCACCCAAATAGAATCAAACTTCCGCACTGTGGTGGGTAATCCAACAATGAAATCCATGCTAATATCATCCCACTTCCATGCTGGAACACTGAGTGGCTGCAACGGTCCGGCGGGTCTCAAATGGTCGGCCTTGACCCATCGGCAAGTGTCACACTCGGCGACGTAGCGAGCAATTTCCCTCCTCATCCTTGTCCACCAGTACCTTGTCCTAAGATCATGGTACATCTTATTGCTGCCGGGATGCATAGCATATTTGGCTAGGTGAGCCTCATCCATTATTTTCTTACGTAGCTCGGGAACTTTCGGCACTACGATGCGGTCCTTGAACCAAACGACTCCCGCACCGTCCTCACGGAAACAGGCCACTTGCTTATCTCCTTCTTTTATCCTTCTCCTGAGGTGAGCAATGCAAGTATCGGCTTTACGTGCTTCTATCACTTCTTCTCGCAAGGTGGGTATCAAAGCCAAGTTGTAGAGTGACCCGTGGGGTACTACCTGGATGTAGTGCCCATCCTTGGCTGACTGAGTGGCTCGAAGAAGGTTGCAATGTGCTTTCCTGCTAAGCGCATCGGCAATGACATTAGCCTTGCCGGGGTGGTAGTGCACTTCCAACTCATAATCCTTAATCAACTCCAACCAACGGCGCTGTCTCATATTCAGATCATCCTGAGTGAAAATGTACTTCAAGCTCTTGTGATCGGTGTAGATGCGAACGAGATTGCCCAACAAATAATGTCTCCACACCTTCGGAGCGAGTACAACTGCTGCTAACTCGAGATCATGAGTAGGGTAGTTCTGCTCGTGCTTCCGGAGCTGCCGAGAGGTATAAGCAACAACTCGACCCTCCTGCATGAGAACTCCGCCCAAACCTCGGCCTGATGCATCACAGAAAACATCAAAAGGCTTCTCAAGGTCTGGTTGTGCTAGCACTGGGCAGATGTCAACAATTTCTTCAAAGTCTCAAAGGCCTCCCGACAAGCCCGACTCCACTCAAACTTCTTCTCTTTCTTCGAAGCTCGGTCATAGGTTTAGCGATCTTGGAGAAGTTCGGAATAAACCTCCGATAGTAACCAGCCAAGCCTAGGAAGCTGCGAATCTGTGGTACCGACTTAGGAGCTTCCCATTTGAGTACGTCTTGCACTTTGCTTGGATCAACGGATATGCCTTCCTCCGAAATGATGTGACCCAAGAATGGAACTTCCTTAAGCCGAATTCGCATTTGCTGAATTTAGCATACAAGCTGGTGGTCCCGCAATCTTTGGAGAACAATGCGAAGATGCTCGGCATGCTCTTCCTCGGACTTGGAATACACCAGGATGTCATCAATAAAGACTATCACAAACTTGTCAAGTTCGAGCATGAATACCGAATTCATAAGATACATGAAGTGTGCCGGTGCATTGGTCAACCCAAAAGACATCACCAAATACTCATACGAGGCCGTACCGTGTAGAGAAGGCTGTCTTAGGCACATCTTCAGCCCTGATCTTGATCTGGTGATAGCCTGAGCGCAAATCAATCTTCGAAAATACCTTAGCTCCTATCAACCGATCAAACAAAATATCAATGCGAGGCAATGGATACTTGTTCTTGATCGTGACTGCATTGAGGGGCCGGTAATCCACACATAAGCGCAAAGTCTTGTCCTTCTTTTTGACAAATAGAGCCGGACATCCCCAAGGTGAGGAACTAGGTCTGATGTAACCTTTGTCTAATAGTTCCTTTAATTGCTCTTTCAATTCGGCCAACTCCTTGGGTGCCATTTTGTATGGTCTCTTTGAGATCGGAGCCGTACCTGGCTGCAACTCAATTTTGAACTCAATGTCCCTGTCCGGAGGCATTCCGAGGAAGATCCTCGGGAAACACATCAGGAAACTCACGGACAACCGGGATATCGGTCGGACCCTCGACAATAGCTTGGTGTACTGCTGGAGTACAACTCTTAGGATAGGTCGGTCGGAGAACGTCCGACCATGCAATGGGGAATTCAAGCTGACAGTGAAAGCATCTATGACCAATACGGCTTTGTGGTATTTCATCCACATCATGCCCAATATCACATCTATGTTACTGCCTGGAAGGATGATGCAATCTGTGGGGTATACTTTAGTCCGCAAGGTAACCGGTGCCCATCTAACCTCATCTCTAGCTGTGATCTGACCACTAGCTGATTTTATCAAGTATGAAGATCTCATCGTGCTACGGCATAACCCAAATTTCTCCACGAACATGCTACCGATGAAGTTATGTGATGCTCCGAGAATCAAATAATATAAGAGCGGGATGGTCTCGAACAGAAAACATATCAACCATCACGGGAGCGTCGTCGGGGATCTCCTCGGTGGACGTGTAATTCACACGCCCTGTCTTCGCCGGGGCTCGGTTGTTGTTCCCGCGCTGCTGGTTAGGAGCATTGCCCCGCTGCTAATAGGGGCAATCCCTAACGAAGTATCCTGGACGGCCACACCCAAAGCAAGGGGCTCCGGGTGGTGGTGGACGGTTCCCTGCAGCATTCCGGGCGGGACGGGGTGCTTGGAGCACGCTGTCCCACTTGCTGCTGCTGCGGGGGCCTCTGCTGCGGTGGGGGCCTCCGTGGGGGTGCCGATTGACGCGACGCCACCATAGGCTGAGAGCGGTAGTGTTGCCGGAGGGGTCGGTGTAGATCATGTGGTACTTTGCCGAAGTGGGTTGGATGGCCCCGTAGCACCCGCGGATCTCTTCTTCTCCGCCTGGACCCTGCGGTAGCCCTCCTCGGCGAGGATGGCATTGTTCACTAACTCCGAGAAGCTACCCGCCATATTGAGGGTAAGGCGGTCCTGCAACTCAGCGCCGAGTCCCTCCATGAAGCGGTCCTTGCGCTTCGATCCGTGTCCACCAGCTCCGGGGCATAGAGCGCCGGCCGGTTGAACTGCTGGGTGTACTCGTGGACACTGCGGCCTCCCTGGGTGAGAGCCATGAACTCTCTCGCCTTCCGGCGCATCACACCCGTAGGTATGAAGTGAGCGCGGAAGACCCTCTTGAAGTCCTCCCGGGTGGTCTGCGTGCCGGCGGCCGGAGTGGCCGGGTGGGTAGCCCACCAAGCACTAGCAGCGCCCTCCAGGCTGTTGCGCTGCGAAGAGCGTCTTCTGCACTTCCGTGCGGTGGAGCAGGCCAAACTTGGACTCGGTGAGGCGGATGAAGTCCTCCGCCCTCATCGGCTCGCCGGAGCCGTCGTACCTCGGGGGCTGGGTTCCTAGGAACTCCTGGTATGTGGCCTCCCGCGGCGCCGCGTCGCGGTTCGGCGCCCGCGGTTGCCGTCCCCGGCAGGTACCTGCTGTCGGAGTTCTCGCAGGAACTCCTTCTGCTGCTGCTGGTTGTCTCGCATGGCCGCGAGAAACTGGGCCATCATGTCCATAGGATTAGGGACAGGTGGCGGCGGTGGTGCTTCGTCTCCCGCACCTTGGGCCGAGCTCTCGGGCCTCTCGCCATGGAGATCGTTGGTGTTGCGCGTTCTCACCATTCTGCCAAGCAAAATCGCGAAATCCATTAATCCAGTTGATTCGCAAAAGAATACACATTGTCATGGGGTAACCAAATGCGCAATTAACTAAACCAACAGCAGTAGCAAAAACCAATGTAGTAATGCGAAATTTTACAGAATGAGAAACATCTTCATCCAACACATTACACTGCATTAACATAGTTCTAAGGTTACACCATAGTTTAATACATAATCGTTAACACCACAGTACGATCACGTTTCCCCTAAACAAGTTCCGATTACAGCAAAAGGGAAAACAAGATACAAGTAGGGAGATCGGCTGCAATTCCCTACAACGCGCACTAATGTGCCGCTCAATCCTCCTCTGCATCATCGGGATCCTCAAGCTGCTCTCCCTGACGGAGGAACAAGGTCACCCGAGGTCCTGGTCCACGTGGACCGTACGCGGTGAGGAAACGTAAGTAGCGGGCGTCGGCTGCGTCTCACGACGCTGCTGCCTCGTCTCGGGCCCGAGCTGTAGCCTGCACCTCCTGCTGCAGATTTGCCACGAGGGTCTGCTGCTGCTGGAGCTGCTCGTGGAGCACCGCGTTCTCCGCGGTGAGTGAGGTGACCTGCTGGTCCTCCGGACAACTCTAGCCTCATTCCCTCGCATGGCTCCTATGAGGATGTTCACCTCTCTGCTCCGAAACTCATGCTGACGGTATAGCTCGTCGGCATAGCACGCGGTGTTCGCCAACATGGGGCTGTAGTGAGGTGTGGTGGGGTCACACAACACCGCCAAGCGACGTCTCCAGCGGCGATCGTAGGGGTCGCTGACTGGTAGGTACAAGTACGGCGTCCCTACAAGGTCGGCGGCGTGAAGCTCACAAAACCTGGTGAAAGCCTCCAACGCTGCTGCGTCCGATGCGCTGTAAATCGCGAGGCTTGTCGTGGTCACCGTCCACGACTCCTGGCGTGGGGGTATCGCCTTGCCCGGCACAGCCACGTGCATGGTACAAGTGATCATCCCTCGCTCCACAAACTCCTTCCCTACGTAGGCAGGGGGCTCGGTGTAGCCTAGCGACTGCATAGCCTGCCACAACATCACGGGTAAACCTCCGCGGTACAAGCAATTGGACCACATCCATCCGTTTTCCAAAACCTCAACTTCATCACCCATGTGTAACGAGATAAAACTTCCAATATCAATAAAAGGCTTGCGATCATGGAACAAGTATGTGAGGAATGTTTTAATAAGGAAATTAAGTGCAACGAAAAATGACAATCTAGCACAAACATGCCATAATTTCCATAACGTTCATGGTTCATACATCCATTGCCAACTAGCCATACAATTACACTCACACCTCCAAATATCCCTCACTAGATGGTACTACTCGATTTAGTCCAGCTATCGAGCATCAAAATAATCTGCTACCAGCTGCCAGTCGATCTACTCCTAACACCCTCCTGCCGAAGGAGGTCACTCCTACGGGTCGTCGACGTCGGACGCGTCGTCGTGTGGTGGAGGTGGTGCCAGGGCAGCCTGCAGTTGCTGCTGCAACTGGGCGACCTGCTGCTCCAAGGTCTGAATGTCATGGTGCTGCTCCTGCTCCAACTGCTGGGCAACCAACAAGTTGGTCCGGAGGTGGTGGATACAGTGCTCCTGCTGAGCCACTCGCGCGTTGCGGCCCACCAACTGCTGGCGTGCCTCATCGCGCTCTCGGGTGCGGTCGTCCCTCTCCTGCCGAAGCTCGTCTCGCTCCTCCGGCAAGAGGTTACGGTGCACCAACAGGGCATCCCTTTCGCGGGCGAGGTCGTCACGCTCGTCCGCGACTCTCGCGACCTCCCGGGTCTTGCTCTGCAGACCCTGGATCGCGTCGGAGCGCTCCTGCGGAAGGATGTCCAAGCGCTCCCTCCGCTCGCGACGGACCAGGGACAACTCGGTCACACGGTCATGGAGGCGCGTAGCCAGCGCGTCCACGTCCCGGTGTATCCAGAACGCCTCGCGAGCGTAGCGAGCAACGCCGTGGTAACCCATCCTCCTGAGACGGCGTTCGACTACCTCGTCGAAGTAGTCAAGTGTCGGGATCAGTTCAAAGGGGGTGCCTGTCAAGGAGTCTCTGTGAGAGGTCACAAACTCCGACAGAATGAGCTGAGCTATCTTAGCTCGGCCCTGGTGGGTGTCCTTGGAGAACACTTGGTACTCCGTGAACCCTGCCTGCTCGTCGGGGTGGTTAGCAACTTCCGCCTTCACCTTGTGAAGGAGGACCCCAGAAACTCGGACGTGCTGTATGAAGTACAGCGGAGCCTGGGTGTGTCCAAAAGTCTCCAACAGCTCCCACAGCATACAAGGGAGAGCCTCTGTCAAAGCCTCCTCCTCGGCGGACCATGTGACGTCGGCGTGACCGCGGTCGGACTCGCTGTCGGACGGCATCTGCGAAGGATAGGAAACATTTTTACCACGTAAGCATGACGCAGTGAATAAGGATGTTTAAGCCAAAAGCATCATGTGAGCAATTAATTGGTAATGATTATCGAACGGTAAGTTTCTCCCAATAAATCAAATTCTGTTCCGGCGGTCCAACGCCGTACAGTCAACAAAACTGTGCATTTTATCCCAGCAATTGACAGAATTGGTCTTTCCTCATACTAGCAATAATTTAGCTTATCAACCCAGCTTTCTATCGAGTATTTGATCACCCCATTCCGCCAAGCGAGCGAAAAGTTATCAGTGTTACTCGACAGACTGTCCAGTCTGAACGGCAATCTGTACAGCGAGTAGTAGCTGACCAAAACGGGCCAGATTGGTTCGAAACTGGTCCTCCAAATGAATACAAAAGTCGTGACCCAAGTTTCAACCTTTCCAACGAGTACAAGATCACCAGTACCCAACTCATGAGTACAAAGATATGGTCAAAACGGTACCGACATACGATTCTGAAAACAAATCCGAGGCAGTTTCAGTTCAGAGGGAGGAATCTGAGATTTTCGACCCTGCAACCTCAAAACCAGTCTTTCCTCAGACTACCAAAGTTGTAGCCCGTGATTAAAGCTTTCCAGAAAGTGCTCATTTGCCTTATTCCGACAATCAAGCGAGGAGTTATGGGGGAAACCAACCAGGCTGTCGTTCTGAAAAACAGAAATAGCACCTCTGAACCAAGCAAAGCATAACTCCCTCTCTCTGGATCCAAACAGCACCAAACCAGGTCCAAAAATTAGTTGACTTCTTAGGGTTTCCAGAACATCTGGAATTACTCGAATCGGAGGTTCGAGCAAAAAGTTACGGATTTTCTTAGCTTAGCGAGTTTCTGAAATTTCTGAGGTTATAAAACTTCAGCTTTTAGGTTTGGCCATTTTTATCATGAATGCACCTTATTCAACCTATACGTCCTTACCACGAGAGAAACAAATAAATATACCGTCTCAACGGTGTACGAATTTCGGGGTGGCAACCCGCACTCAATCACGTAAGTCAGTCTAATTATCGACTCACACCTACTAGCGTTGTTATGTACCTGCAGAAGATTCATTCCAGAAACAGTACATCAAATTCAAAAGAAACTACAAAAATAAGCACAGTTCTACAAGTAACGATCCATAGAAAGGATCGTCCCGTGGTATGCCACGAGCCAACATTGTCCCGTATTCTCCGTCCGCGGGCACGGACCGCTAATTTAAAAGCAGACATACCCGAGCCACAGCCGTAGATGCAAGTAATTAAACAATCATAACCCAGGGTTAGCTTTGCCACTCGTTACGACTAATATAGTCCTAACGGGCACGTCGTCACACGATAACGTCCTAGTTTTCGAAAATAGGCTGCTTAAGGTGTTGTAATATCCCATGACGGCTCGATACCACGCTGTGACAGACCCGCCTCACGAAGAGGCGTTTCCGTCTCCAGGATCATCATGGGTGGCATCACGCTCCGTGATACCCGATATTACAACATACAAACATAAGCATAATTGTTGACGGTCCTTATGGTCCAATTTTACCGTCAACTTATTGCATCTTTTTGAATCAAACACCATCACCAAGAATAAACATAGGGATTATTTCTAACAAATTCCACTAGTCTTGGTGAAATGATGAATGCAGGTGCAATTCATATGAAAACAGGGGAAAACATGCACGAAACATGGACTTTGCAATCGACGGATTTTCCCGGACTAAAGAATATCGTCCAAAAGCCCAAAACCACAAAACAGGGCCTCAACATCAAACCAAGCAAGTGGATTGGGCCGAGTACACAGCCGGAGGAAGGCACCGAGAGAAGAACCAAGCCCGGGGAGCCAGGCCGGTTCGGCCGAACCGCCCTACTCGGTTCGGCCGAACCGACGGGTGGGCCCCTCGGCCCACTTTTCTCTGGCGGTTCGTCACCGACGTCCGGAGGTCGGTTCCACCTGCAATTAATACCACCGACGTCCGGAACCGCCTCCAAGTTGCCGACCTTCCAAGGCTATAAATAAAGGGCTATACCCCCTCTCTCAACACACCACCAACATCAAGATAGAAGACAAAATTCTCATCCTTAGGCCAAGGGCCTCTTGTATCTTAGTAGAATAGGAGAGAGGGCAAGGAAAAGGAAGGAGTGTTCCTCCCTTTTATAAAGTGGAGTAGTATTTCCTTTCCTTTTACCTTGGCGTGTAAACACTCTTTTAGGTGATTTATACGTGGTGATCTACTTATCTATCGTGACATATCTTTGTTAGACGTAATTCTTGTTATACTTGTTTACGGGATCATCGCTTCGCAAGAAGTGCTCTAGCTTTCGAACTCAGTTCTAGGCCGAGGCTAGAGTAGCGGTCAATAGCATAGACGTGGTGTCTAGGCCGGAGATCGCCTTTGTTTGCTGTGTGCCCCACGGTTTGTAGAGGTAGGTGGCAGGAAGTGACAGCCCTCGTCATCCAAAGGAACCCTCCACGTTCGGGTACATAGTAGAGCTTTCGTAGACCGGAGTGGCTTGGCAGACCAAGCCTAAGACGGTGCCCGAAGTAAACAAGTCTAGCTTGCGTTCGTCTACCTTTAAAGGATAAATAGATAAGAGTCACCCTCTCGACCCTATTTTGCTACGTTGTCTTGGTTGTCCTTGGGTAAACTAACCTTGTTGCAGAAATACTCCGTTCCCTCGCGGATATAAATACGATACCTTGGAATACTCCCGGGTGAAGTGCTACAACGGTATTCCGTGCGCTTGCGGATTTATTCGTGACGTAAGAAATACCAACAAGCATTTCCGGCGCCGTTGCCGGGGAGCGGTTGTTATCTTTGTAACGAATCAGGTTTGCCCTCGTAATCTATCTTACTTACCGTTCTGTTTTTATTTTTCCTTACATTCAAAATTTCACAAAAACATATCATGGAGTCACACCCAACCATCCAATCTTTCTCCACTCCACGGGGTGAACTCTTAGAGCCACCATCATCATCACAACCTATTTCTTCACCTGGCTATGAGTTCTCCCCGATTACATTTCGATGATTAGAGGTTTATCCTTTTCGGGTTTTAAACATGAAAATCCTTATGAACACTTGCGAGAGTTTGAACATTTGTGTTCATGCCGACTGATCCATGGCATGACACAAGAAACATTGAAGTGGAAGTTGTTTCCCTTCTCTCTCAATGAGAAGGCGAAGCAATGGTACACTTACACCGCTAAGAGAGTGAACGGTGATTGGAAAGAATTGCGAGACAAATTTTGTCTAGCATTCTTCCCCGTGTCTCGTATCACTTCTCTACGAGCGGAAATAATAAGCTTTCGACAAGAAGAAAAGGAAACCTTGAGCGCGGCATGGATTCGGTTCTGTTCTCTAACGGACTCCGGACCAGAATTGTTGCTCCCCGAACCCGTTTTATTACAACACTTTTATTCGGGATTGAGCAACGATACCGCACTTTATCTTGACACGGCCGCGGGTGGATCTTTTTCTCATAAGACCATAGCGGAAGCACACGAACTTTTGGATCGAATTGTGGAAAACACACCTTTTTCCGCCGACTTACTCGTAGAGCCGGAGTCGAAGATGAGGAACTCGTTGTGCAAGAGACACAGCACTTGGTGCCCATGATGGAGCACCTAGCACTCGAGTCCTCATCTAACACAAGAACAATGATAGAGGAAGATGAACCTCTTGAGTTCCCATTTGAGTTCAAGGAAGAAATTTTTGAAGATTTTGGAAACACCTTGAACTACTCCTATCAAAAGAAACCAGCACTCCCTGCACCAACTCCCGAACCTATTGAAAAATCTATTCTCTTAAAAACTGTTCGGAAGTTGACAGCAATCATGAGTGATGAATGGTTGATAGAAAACGAACTTTCTTCGGAAGTTCTTCGACTTGATCATCCTAGATCAACCATTCGTGGCTCAATTCGGGGAGTAATGGTAGATATTCTCTATAATCCTCTAGTAGGTGCCAACATCATGTCCGAATCTTTTGCTTCAACTTTATTTGGAAACGAGACATGGGCACCTTCCGACAAACTCCTTAAAGCCTCACCGGGGCAATTTTTTGAGAGTTTGGGGATCATTAGAGATGTTTGCATTAAGCATAATGAAGCAAAGGTTTCCCTGGACTTTCACGTTTCGGAATCTTGGATTTCGATGTTTTGGTCGGTCATCCCATAGAAAAGTTTTTCTTAGGGATATCACCTTTAGGAACCTTAGACTTCACCCTCGGCAAGAAAACTTTTTCTCTTCCTATCATTCATGCACAAAACTCTTTTGCCGAGGAGCCGCTTGTGGAAGAAGAATGCATGGAGGAGGTTATGGCAATTTTTCCTCATGAAAACCCCGAATCATCCTTGGATGAAGATGCTCTTGATTTCATTTTGGAAGAGGATGATTCGGCGGAAACTTTTGAGCTGCCCGAAACTTTTACACCTACGCCACCTCCCGTAGAACTCAAAACTCTTCCACCAGGCTTGCGCCACGTTTTTCTTCACGGAAATCCCGAAACCCCTGTCATCATAAGTGACAAGCTTTCGGAGGAGGAAACTGCAAAACTCTTAGCCGTGCTAGAAAAACATCACTCCGTTTTTGGGTACTCGCTTGGAGACCTCAAGGGAATTAGCCCTGCTCTTTGCACCCATCGCATTCCCATAGGCCCCGATAGTACACCATCTAGGGAACCTCAAAGGAGGTTGAACAATGCGATGCGGGAGGTCGTTAAAAAGGAGGTCTTAAAACTTTTACATGCTGGCATTATCTATCCTGTTCCACACAGCGAGTGGGTGAGTCCAGTGCAGGTTGTACCCAAGAAGGGAGGAATGACGGTCATCCGTAATGACAAAAATGAGTTGATCCCTCAACGCACCGTCACGGGATGGAGGATGTGCATAGATTACCGGAAACTTAACAAGGCTACAAAGAAGGATCATTTTCCGCTGCCCTTCATCGATGAGATGTTGGAACGGCTGGCAAATAATTCTTTCTTTTGTTTCCTTGATGGGTATTCAGGATATCATCAAATCCCCATCCATCCCGACGATCAAAGTAAGACCACTTTCACATGCCCCTATGGAACTTACGCCTATCGACGAATGTCCTTTGGGCTTTGCAATGCACCTGCTTCTTTTCAACGTTGCATGATGTCTATCTTTTCCGACATGATCGAAGAGATTATGGAAGTATTCATGGATGATTTCTCCGTTTATGGAAAAACCTTTGATCATTGTTTAGAAAATTTAGACAAAGTCTTGCAACGTTGTCAAGAAAATGATTTAGTGCTCAATTGGGAAAAATGCCATTTCATGGTTAGAGAAGGCATAGTTCTAGGGCATTTAATTTCTGAAAGGGGGATAGAGGTGGACAAAGCTAAATTAGAAGTTATAGAAAAGCTTCCACCTCCCGTGAATATTAGGGGCATTCGCAGCTTTCTGGGACATGCGGGGTTCTATCGTCGTTTTATCAAAGATTTCTCTCAAATTGCTAGACCCCTTACAAATCTACTTGCGAAGGATGCACCCTTTGAGTTTACTCGATGAATGCATGACTGCTTTCACTACCCTTAAAAATGCACTCATCTCGGCGCCAATCATCCAACCCCCGATTGGACGCTGCCTTTTGAGATAATGTGTGATGCTAGTGATTTTGCCGTAGGGGCTGTTCTTGGCCAAACTAGAGATAAAAAGCATCATGCAATCTCCTATGCAAGCAAAACCTTGACTGGAGCTCAATTAAATTACACTACCACTCGAAAAAGAGCTCCTTGTCTGTCGTTTTTGCTTTTGATAAGTTTAGATCCTACTTGACTCGGAGCAAAAGTCATTGTTTACACCGATCATGCTGCTTTAAAGTTTTTGCTCAATAAGAAGGATGCTAAACCCCGTTTGATACGATGGGTTCTTCTACTCCAAGAATTTGATGTAGAAATCCGTGATAAAAAAGGAGTAGAAAATTCCGTGGCAGATCATTTGTCGCGTATACAATTCACTAACCTGCAGGAATTACCCATCAATGATTTCCTACGTGACGACATGCTGCTCCTAATAAGGGACTCACATCCATGGTACGCCGACATTGTGAACTTCATGGCAACGGGGTACGTACCACCTGGAAAGAGCAAGAAACGACTCATCTATGAGAGTCGCCGTCACTTATGGGAAGAACCCTTCCTTTACCGTGTCTGCGCCGATGGATTGCTAAGGCGATGTGTGCCCATACCCGAGAGCACACGAATCATTGAGAAGTGCCATGCATCGCCATACGGGGACACTACGGCGTGTTTCGTACACAGTGCCAAGATATGGCAAAGTGGTTTCTTTTGGCCAGCCATGTACGAAGACACAAAGGAATTTGTCGAGCGATGCCCGGAATGTCAAAGAGTTGGAGGCATCACGGCAAGAGATGCAATGCCCCTCAACTACAATTTACAAGTCGAGCTCTTCGACGTATGGGGCATTGACTTCATGGGACCGTTCACCAAGTCACATGACTGCGAATACATCTTGGTGGCGGTAGACTACGTGTCTAAGTGGGTAGAAGCAATGCCTTGCAGGGCCGCAAATGCCAAGCATGCTCGCCGGATGTTCCACGAAATTATCTTCCCGAGGTTTGGAACACCGAAGCTAGTGATAAGCGACGGAGGGTCTCACTTCATTGATAAGACCTTCCGACGCTTCCTAAGAGAACTTGGATCAAGGCATAATATCGCTACTCCATACCACCCTCAAACCAATGGGCAGGCCGAGACCTCAAACAAGCAAATCAAGCGGATCCCGCAAAAGACCGTAACAGAAATGGGGAAGGGATGGAAGGACAAGCTACCCGATGCACTATGGGCATACCGTACAGCATATAAGACACCCATAGGCATGTCCCCATACCAGCTCGTGTACGGGAAAACATGTCATTTACCCATCGAGACGGAACACCGAGCGTATTGGGCCATCCGGAAATGGAACATGGACCTTAATGGTGCCGGACGCAAAAGAAAAATGGAGATAGCTGAGTTAGAAGAATGGAGAGACAAAGCTTACCACAACTCAGCTATATACAAAGAAAGGACAAAAAGGTGGCACGACAAAAAGATAAAGATAAAGGTATTCAAGGTTGGAGATAAAGTCTTGCTATTCAATTCACGGGTGAAACTCTTCGGGCATGGAAAATTAAGAAGTAAATGGGACGGACCATACACGGTTATTGACACCTCGTCACATGGAGCAATCACACTTCAAGACGACGAAGGTAAAATATTTAAGGTAAATGGTCAGCGCCTTAAAATTTATTTCGAGCCCGATAAAGATAAAGAATTTGATGTCATGCACTTGATTGATTTGAAATATCTCTCATGATATCCCCCGTTTTACTTCATCACCCGTAGCAAGTACTTTCCTTTGAATAAATATAGCAAGAAATAAACCAGAAAAAAGAAGGAAACCAGAGGAAGAAAAGGCAGTCCGGCCGAACCCCACTTTGTGGTTCGGCCGAACCGGCCCGATCTCCCCGGCGCCCATCTTTTGCCAAAAATCCAATATCTCCTTCCCTCCTTTCTTTATTTTCTGCTGGAAAATAAAAACCTTGTCGAGCGCGCCCGGGGTAGAAAACCCCTATTTATACTTCTCCTCTCCACCCAATCTTTTCATCTCCTCCACTTCCTACATCATGAGCGAACATAGCAGCGCCTCGTCCGACATCTCGGACGGCAGCAGCAAAAGGAAGAAGCCCCATGAATGGATTGAAGAAGGCGAAGCACTCGACAACGCTATCCGCCTCATTGAGGAGCTTCGCCGGCAGTTAGAGCGCGCCAAAAAAGAGAATGGGGTTCTCCGTAACCTCTACAACCACCTCGAGAGGGAGAAGAAGAAGGATGAAGACCTCATCGAGACCCTCACTCGGAGGATGGGCGCAAGTACGACCTCGCCTTAGAGATGATCGAAGAAGAGAAGGCGAAACTGCGGGAGGAGGAGAGGAAAATTAAGAAAGATTAAGAGTAGGACGTAGAACGCATAAACCTTAGAAATCTTTCGATCCTTTTTGTAATACGCCTACTGTTTTAATTCAATCATATTAGTGCTCCCCGGGCTTCCATACCGGCAGAGCAAATTTTGTTTCCAAATGTCTTTTGTCTATCTTTTGAAGGAAACAGGCAAAAAGGCAAGTGTGGGGGGGACATCGCGGAAAGCAAAGACAAACACACGCGAAGCGCGCAGAAACATCACGAGGAAAACAACACAAACACAAGCTGCGAAACAGAGCGCAAGTGAGGCCTGAGCCGCTCGGCCGAACCCAAGAGGGTGGTTCGGCCGAACCCCGGTGGGTCCCACTCAGCCCCCGCTTCCTCGTGGCACTTGAGTTTGTTTCTCACACTTCCTTTTTGCCTACCTTATTTGTCAAGTTCATTCCGAGACGCGAAAAACAATTACTAAAACTTGACCAACTAAAATTTGGGAAGATTTCTTTTGAATACCTTTGAAAATCCCAAGTCTCTCCCTAATACTCTCATGATGATCTTGCACACTTTTTATTACTCGCTTCATCACCACTTGCCTCGTGAACAAATAATCAAATCCATAGGACCCATGTTTTTCTAGATTATTGGCAAGTGTGATATGGCTCGACGAAATGATCTTATGCTTAGCTTACCGAGTCCTTGGGAATTTTATTTCACAAAACAAAAATACCATGGCTTCATGCTCCTCTCTTGATACAAAAATGCCTACCAATGCCATATGACGATCATACCTTGCAAAACTTACATACATATGCTGCTTGTGTTTGCAATGAGCTTTACCAAAATTGAGTGACCCTAGAGAGAAACTTGTCATGCTCTCTTGATCAAGAGCACGTACACTCCACCAAAAAAGGGCTAAACTCCTACACCGGGAGCTAGCCCCCCACCAAAATAAAGACACTCCTCGCTTGCACCTCTTTTTACCTCTCTCTCTCTCTCAATCACGCATAAACAAGACATGGCTATGTAGAAAGAAAAGCTCACACAGTATGAGCAATGAAAAGCTCACACGTATGAGCAATGAAAAGAAAGCTCACAAAGATGAGCAATGAAAAAGAGAAGAGATGCTCAAGCATAGAGCAAGAAAAGAAAAGAAAGAAAATAAAAAGATAGCCATGTTTTGAAAATGCAAAATAAAGAGGGGTCAATTACAATAGGAGTTGTCACTTTTTCATATCCATACACACACGCACTTCTTGATCAAGGTTGCATGACTTGGCTTCTCCATGGATCCTTTCTTTTGGTTTAGCAATATTTGTGATACAAGTATGCCGCTCTCATTCCCTACCGAGCTCCACATACAAGCCTAAAAAGTAGGAAAAAGAGAGGCAACACAATGCCTTGGTGAGGAAAACACTTTTTGAGCGATTCAAGAGAATCAAAGAGGAGCGGGAGTCATGTTGTTTATTTTCAAAACTTTCAAAAACCCAAGGTGCTTAGTGAGCAAAAGTATAGTGACTTGAGTCATGAGCTGTTCCACTTATCAATCATCCAAGAATGCATGTTAGCCACCGTCATGTTCACAAGTAAAACGGTGTGGCTTGTAATAACATGTGTGCAGGTCTCTAAGAGGAGAGATCTCTCAACTTACGCTCCCACCTTTACTCGAGGACGAGCAAAGAGCTAAGTGTGGGGGTCTTGTTGACGGTCCTTATGGTCCAATTTTACCGTCAACATATTGCATCTTTTTGAATCAAACACCATCACCAAGAATAGACATAGGGATTATTTCTAACAAATTCCACTAGTCTTGGTGAAATGATGAATGCAGTGCAATTCATATGAAAACAGGGGAAAACATGCACGAAACATGGACTTTGCAATCGACGGATTTTCCCTGACTAAAGAATATCGTCCAAAAGCCCAAAACCACAAAACAGGGCCTCAACATCAAACCAAGCAAGTGGATTGGGCCAAGACACAGCCAGCAGGAAGGCACCGTAGAAGAACCAAGCCCGGGGAGCCTGAGCCGCTCGGCCGAACCGCCCTACCGGTTCGGCCGAACCGACAGGTGGGCCCCCCGGCCCACTTTTCTCTCGGCGGTTCGTCACCGACGTCCGGAGGTCGGTTCCACCTGCAATTAATACCACCGACGTCCGGAACCGCCTCCAAGTTGCCGACCTTCCAAGGCTATAAATAAAGGGCTATACCCCCTCTCTCAACACACCACCAACATCAAGATAGAAGACAAAATTCTCATCCTTAGGCCAAGGGCCTCTTGTATCTTAGTAGAATAGGAGAGAGGGCAAGGAAAAGGAAGGAGTGTTCCTCCCTTTTATAAAGTGGAGTAGTATTTCCTTTCCTTTTACCTTGGCGTGTAAACACTCTTTTAGGTGATTTATACGTGGTGATCTACTTATCTATCGTGACATATCTTTGTTAGACGTAATTCTTGTTATACTTGTTTACGGGATCATCGCTTCGCAAGAAGTGCTCTAGCTTTCCGAACTCGGCTCTAGGCCGAGGCTAGAGTAGCGGTCAATAGCATAGACGTGGTGTCTAGGCCGGAGATCGCCTTTGTTTGCTGTGTGCCCCACGGTTTGTAGAGGTAGGTGGCAGGAAGTGACAGCCCTGTCATCCAAAGGAACCCTCCACGTTCGGGTACATAGTAGAGCTTTCAGAGACCGGAGTGGCTTGGCGGACCAAGCCTAAGACGGTGCCCGAAGTAAACAAGTCTAGCTTGCGTTCGTCTACCTTTAAAGGATAAATAGATAAGAGTCACCCTCTCGACCCTATTTTGCTACGTTGTCTTGGTTGTCCTTGGGTAAACTAACCTTGTTGCAGAAATACTCCGTTCCCTCGCGGATATAAATACGATACCTTGGAATACTCCCGGTGAAGTGCTACAACGGTATTCCGTGCGCTTGCGGATTTATTCGTGACGTAAGAAATACCAACAATAATGCAATGAATATAAGTACAAGTCTTACATTCATCCCAGTACAAATGTACATCGAGTCTCGAAAGCATCGAAGCTAATAAGTTTGGAAAATAACTAAACAGATGGAAGCATAAAAATACAATCGCTCTCTCGGCGATACATCACGGGCATCCGGCAGAGACAGATGTTCCTGCCCTAGAACATCTTACCGGCACATCAACTCCTCTACTCGTCCGGACCGCACCACTCCCAAGTGTAGTGGCCGTCACCCGGGTCCGATCCTGCCGGACGTCATCTCCGACGTCGAAGTCATGCACGACGGTGTCCTCTCGAAAACCACATAGAGCAAAGCCCTGAGCAACTAGAGCTCAGCAAGACCGACCCGTCAAAGTGGCCATCCACAGCCGACTCCTAGACATGCAAAGGCCAGGGGGATAGGATACATTTAAGCACTAAGCTGGCCTACAAGTGAATCCTTACTTTCATCTTTTAGCAGCTTTAATTAAGTTGCAAGAAAGAATAAATTTAATTTGCACTAAGCTACTGTATTACATGTTTTCAAACAAGTAATTAAGCAATACAGCAAATTAATCATAATCATCATCATCAATGTTTCTCTTCTTACTACGTTCCGGCGCAGGGACAAGTGGTACTCGTTATCGTGAGGGGCAGCGATTCGAATTGATTTACATCCTGCAGGAGAACCCGATCGCACGTCAGATACGCGCTTCCCGTAAGCCGCATGAGACAACCTTTCCCAGCCGGCACTCGTAGTGTTAGTCGGGCCTAGCTCCCCGAGAAGGGTCTCCCACGCGATGCCGTCCCGGACGTCATCGTGAGTAGAGTGCTCCCTTCTCTCCTCCCAAATTCCTGCCAAGTAACCAAGGGAGTAGGGTATCTCTCTAACATACAATAACCATCGGTACGTCGGTTTATCGGGCCCATTAACTCCAGCATGCAAGCAGTACGTTCAAACTTAGTCCACATGGGCCGGACACGACGCGGTCCTTGTGTGCACGGACGGGGCTACAACCTTGAAGACTCTTTCGGTCCTTCACTTTCCACCTAAGTTGCCCGTCCGGCCTCCAATTTCCATTCTCACCTTGATACTTAACATCGTGTCCAAAAGTGATTGTCCTATCTACGAGTGGTCTCCGTACCACTCGACGGATCATCGCCCTATTTAAGCAAGCATCTAGCGTAGGGTGATCGAATCAGGATAAACAGGATCCTACCGCATGTTAGGGTTTTCATCACAACTCCTGTAGACCTAATGCACATTACGGACCTACAAACATAGTGATGAAATTAAAATACTTAATTTAAAAGGTTGTGCACCGGGGCTTGCCTTGAGCTTGACCCCGAGCAGCTGGGTCAACAACAGCAGCAGCTTCGGCACCTCCTCGCCGGTTACCACGTTCACCACCGCAGCTACATGATGCAAAGGTGATGTGTAAATTTTGATGAAAACATGACATTGAATATTTTACGGAATACGTGCGGATTTCATCAAATACATTTAATTCATGAGTATAAATTAACGTGGTGTCCAGCAGAGTGAAGATGATTTAAGGTGATTATCTAATTTATCTCCTTCATCAACTCCCATGAAGCATTTGAGTCATTATCACATGTGCAAGAAAAATAATCCATTAACCCTAGCAAAACTAGGTAAAATAGCAATTAAATTGCTCCTGGTCCATAGGCACATGTTATAGATAATAACTGAATTAAGCTTCATAATTTGGGGTAATTAAGTAATTAATTAAGTCCTATTCTTGAGTTCCCTAAGAAGAAATTAAGCTAAATAATTCGCTTCTGTTTATGCCAAACTAAATGCACTATAAAATAGTACATGCCTCAAGGAGTCCAACAAAATTTAGTTTGCAATTTTTGGAGTTCTAGAACTCTAGATATGAATTTTCTAAGTTTAGATGAATTTCGGAACTATTTACGAAAATGCCACTCGAGATTTAAATTTAAATCTCCGCGCCCTGTGCCACACCGAGGACCACAGGGTTCTGGATCCGCGTGTGGCTGTGGACACACGGGATCCGGGCCGTGTGGCCCGCCCCGTGGCCTCGCCGCGCGCGGCCGGGAGGCGGCGGCGTGGTGGCCGGAACGACGCCGGCGCGCGCGCGCGGCCCGGCAAAGGGCCCGAGGAGTGCCGCGCGACGAGGCGAGCTCAGCGAGTGCTCCACGTGGCCGGAGGCTCACCGGAGGGGCGGCGCGACGGCGGGTGGCGGAGGGAGGTGGTCCGGCGGGGGTGTTCGTCGCGGAGGAAGCACCAAACGAGCGCGGCCCGGCCGGGGAGCTTCACCGGAGCGTGGGCTCTCCCGTCATGGCCTCGGTTGGGGATGAGCACGACCGTGGGTGGCCGTCGACGAGAGGGTGGCGGCGGCCGGAGCTCCGCGGTGGGGAGAGAAGGAAATCGGGTGACCTAGGGAGGCAAGGGAGGGAGGTTAGGGTTTGAGAGGGTGCTCCATCAACGTGCGCACGCACCGGCGTAAGAATGGGGAAGAAAAGCTCACCGGAGGGGTGAATTTGACCGCGACGGCGGTGATGGCCGGGGTGGAGCTCTTCGCGGAATTTCTCGAAATTGACCGGTTTTACTCCACCATTTTTGGGGGTTTTTGGCGTGGAGTAGGATGGGGGTGGGGCGGAGCTTGGGGCGTGCTCGGCCCGAGCCGTGGCGGCCGGAGTTGGCGGGGCGGCGAGCTCCAAGGGGCGGCGGCAATGGCGGGTGGGGGTGGGGCGCGCGGGAGAGAGTGAGAGAGAGAAGTGGGGGGGGGGAGGGTGCTGACCGTCCTTGGGTTCCCCCTTTTGCCCCCTGTGACATCACCTTCGGGACCACCGGAAATCGGAACAGAGGAACACTCGACGAAGCGAGTTACAACAGAAACATCATCTCATACAAGCCGAATATATACATCATGGTATAATACAATTTATAGCTAAATTAAATAAAGAGACTTTGTTTATTTTCTGCAATTATTTTTACATGACAAAATGTTTTTCAGTAAATTTTCATAAATCTTTATTTGTGATATTTGAACCATGGAAAATGTTAAACTTAAAGTTTCTTCTTAATTCATTTCCTTTTTAATATTTCCTTTATTCTTTAGTTACTTTAATATTTTATGTGCTTGTGATTAGTACCACATGCGTAATGATCTCACAAATAAAATGTGATGACATGCTCATGAATGCCATGAAATGCATTTTATTACGGTGGGTTGTTACAGCCCTCCCCTTACAGGAATCTCGTCCCGAGATTCACGATCGAACGACTAAGCCATAGTGCTAAAGAACTCGGGGTAGTTTGATCGAAGGAACTCGCTTGTTCCCAAGTAGCTTCAGCCTCCGAGTGATTACTCCATTGAACCTTGTAGAACTTAATGGTCCGATGTCGAGTTACTCGATCTTTGGTGTCAAGAACTTTGGTTATCAACCGTGCAAGCACGATTGACCTCGCCAAGAAGGCTATTCCTTGCCTGCGAATCGAAGAACACAAGCAAGAACAAGATAGAAGCAACCAATTGCAAATATATGATTAAACTCACGAGTTGGGGTCTCACAAACCGACGAAACGGCGAAACTGTTCTTGACAGAATAATCTAAGCAAAACCCAACCCTAAACGATGGCGGCTGCTGAGTTTAAGAAGCCCCTAGGGTCGTGGCTAGCCCCCCTGGTCGAAACCCTAATGGGCCACACTCGATACACGGCCCGAAGGCCAAAATATGACGACGAAGCGCTGAGACACATTCTGGACGTCAACTTGCTCGGACGATTCCTGATGACTCAGCATGAATTTTGGCATGAGGCCAACGCCGTTGGAAAGGTCATCAAATTATCTTTCCATCCATATGTAGAACGTCCAAAACGGAGTTCGTATGCGACCGGGGCCTCCGTTTTTCTTCAGGCTGTTCCTGGACTCCGAAACAGACTCGAAGTTGACTTTGTTTAGGCCTCCAACTTGACTTGGATGCCCTTGCTGGCCCACCAGGCCTCCAACCTCCTTCTCAACCTTCTCATCATCATCTCCATGTTTTCTAACAATAATTAAATCATTAGGTAGCAATCTATTCTCAAAATAACTAAAAAGAATGCATAGGAACGATCTCACCTTATCTTTGCAACGAATGGTTTTATGCATGAGGATCATGTTCTCATCATCCTCCCCTTCTTGATGAAAAGTCGTCCTCGACGTCGATAGTGCTTTAATAATCATATTTATGCCTGTCATGTCCTCATCAGATCAGAAGGTAGAGCTCACCGTGAGTGGCGCGGCGGCGATGAACCGGACCCCGGGAAAAACGACGATTGCACGGTTCTCTGCGGAACGAACTTGGTGATGAGTGAACGGAAGCAAAGAGCAACAAGTTGCGTAGCAACGAGAGGAAAAAGAAGGATGAATGGCTCACCGGAGATGGAGAATTTGAGCCCGCGGCGGAGGAACGACGGTGATGCACCGATGGGGAAAAACAGCTTCGCTTCGACGGAGCAGGGCGGCTCAAGTGAATTGAAGGGCTTGGGGAGCTTCGCCGTGACCCTGCGGAACTTTGGCCGGTGGTAGTTCGGACGGAGGGCTGCCGGAGCGGCCTGGCGGCGAGGCTCCGGAGGGGCGGGAGTGGCGGGGAGGTGGGGGTGAAATGGAGGCGAAGGGAGAGGATAGGGCCGGGCCGTGGCTTTTATCCGGGCCGAGGCGGTGAGGCGCCATGCGGCAGCTGCGCAAGCAGCCGCTTAGCTGCTGCGTGGCCGCCCCGCCGGGAGGCGGTTCCCGCGGGCGGCGCTGAGGTGCGGTGGGAGAGAGAGAGAGAGAGAAGAGAAGAGAGGCTGACAGTGGGGCTGTGGTCGTTTTGCATAAAACCCCCTGGGTTTCTGTTTAATTAAAAAGCAACCTTCCGTAGCTCTAAAAATTCCGCAAAAATTCAGGGGTGTGATTGAGAAGATTTTAGGCATATTTCCTATTAAGTCCCAGTAGAAAATCCAAACCAATTTCGGATTAAAAAATTCATAGCTAAATTAAATAAAGAGACTTTGTTTATTTTCTGCAATTATTTTTACATGACAAAATGTTTTCAGTAAATTTTCATAAATCTTTATTTGTGATATTTGAACCATGGAAAATGTTAAACTTAAAGTTTCTACTTATTTCATTTCCTTTTTAACATTTCCTTTATTCTTTAGTTACTTTAATATTTTATGTGCTTGTGATTAGTACCACATACGTAATGATCTCACAAATAAAATGTGATGACATGCTTATGAATGCCATGAAATGCATTTTATTACGGTGGGTTGTTACACCCCCGACTAGGAGAACCGCGGCCAGGGCGCTGGCGCCACGCGGCGCCGGCGTACGGCCCGGTCGGGCGCGGGGCGCGGCCCTGGGGGCTGACAGGTGGGGCTCGCGGTATTTGCTTTGGCATCTTTTCTTTTTCCCCCAATTTCCAAACGTGGCTCAATTCAAATTTGAAAAATAAAAAACAGAGCCTTCCCTCGTTCGAAAATTTAAATGGAGAATTTTGTTGAAAAGTGTAACTCTAGAAAGTGACATGCACGAAGAGTATACTCAAAAATTCTGTCTGGATTAATTCTGAAAATTCAGAGAAAAGGCTTAAATGTTAAGCTTGTCTGATTTATTTGGGGTATCAAACCTTGATGAAATCCAGTGGGGTTTTGTCCTAGATTTTTCATTTGACATGCCCTATAACATATATTTTTGGTTGACCATACTTGTATGGTAGAAATTTGAGTTGTAGTTCAAACCAAAGTGTTTTTGAATTTATTTACTGCCCAAAACACTTTGCAGGTCAACGAATTTTCTTGGGTGGGCTAATCCAGACCTGAGGTTAGTTTTAAAAATGCTAACTCGAAAAATTAAGACACGGAGTGTCACAGTATGGCAAAATATAAATTAGTTTCTAGAATGAGAAACCTCCCAGGGGTATACGTCACAAAGCTCACTTTTAGAGAAGCGTCGTGCATCACCAGCATAACTAATTTATCACACGTGAACATCCAACCACTGAATGACTGAACCAATTTGAACAACCATAAGTACCTCAGTCGATAAACTGGGACAGCCATCAGTAATATATAGGAGTTATACATGTCTCAAACAGCAAACATAAATATGCATCCGTAGCATTCATCGAAGAACTTAACATAATAGCAGTAGATGAGCTCCTTAAGAGAACATAAACAGAAACACTGCCAGTGTGATAGCAATGAGGTTATCGGTTACAGTTATCATACCAAGAGTGGTTTCCAGAAATGACGAGCAATACACACAATAAAAGGCAATGATACAAAGGATCCATGGGTCTCGTTATACTGCAAACTTCCTGAACTTGAAGCACCTTCCTCAAATCTGTTTGTGCTCAACATAGAGATTGAAACTGCAAAGAAGGGAAAATAGATAAGTTCAGATTTATTCCAAAGGAATTGTGAGAGAAGATCAAAATGGCAATAATACCATATGAGACAATAAACAATGCATTAAAACTCAGCTAGTAAGATATCATACTTCGTTACAAGTAACCATTTTTGCTTTACAAAATAGTAATGAATAAGGCAAGCCGGCGACAAACAGAACAAACACATGTACAAGCATGCAAACGATGATATTCAAATATCCAGAAAACATTCACTAATCCAGAAGTACCACATACCACGACCATTCAATTTGAAACAGAACTACATACATGTGCTTGTATTACACATCAACAGAACAGAAATGTGAGAACAAACATCTAAAATTCCATAATAGCACAAAAGTTGTAAATGTAAAATTATTGAGATATCTCCTGCATCAGAAGGCGTAGACTAGTTAAAGACTCTCCCACTCCTTGTACATTTAGCAACAAACAGAAAAAAATACTATCAGCAAGTTTAATGAGAAAAGTACAGTCTTGAGAACTCCGAGCAAAAATCGAGACAAGAATGTCATATGAACCAAGAAAATAACATGAGTGTAATGTGTTGATTTGATTATTTAAAGATGAAATTGAAATAGTTTCATAGAATTTTTATTTCTTTGGATTTTAACTAAATTTACGCAACTATATTTCTGTTTAAATTCAAAATATGATTAATTCATTTGAACTGTTATGCAACACAAATAAAAACCAGATGGAAAACAAGTTCTGAACAGATGAGGGAAGAGTCCTGCCAATTTTAACTCAAGTTGAAACTTAAAACTATAGGCTTCTGAAAGCAACTTAAATAAATAGGGATCCTATGTTTGGTAGGAATGAACCGAAATAATTAAAAAACAAAATAATTCGTTAGAAAAAATTATAGAAATCCTAAGTTTGGTAGGAATGAACAGCTAAATAAAAAATTAATTCATTAGAAAAAAAGGTAAATAGGAATCCTAAGTTTGGTATGAATGAACAGCAATAATATTGTCCGAAGATGCTCTTAATTCATCAACCATGTAAATACCAGGAAATTCTTTCATATGTGAAAAAAAGAGCTAAAGTTTTTCACTTTTACACAAATGCAAACTTTAGCATTATTTACAGATTTGAAAATATAGTTCAACGACAAGTTATATATGACAGATTCCATCATACAGTGTAGCAGGATACCACTGGCTGCTGAATCACTACAGTTACACAGCAACAGATCAATAGTGGCCATTCAAATTAAGTACAGTTTCTCACTAGATGCGCATACACCTGTGCTAAGAACAGTCAACAAGCTAGTTTTCTCATGAACATTAATATATAAAGGAATAATTCATGTGTATTCATCCTTACATTGTAAACTGAAAATTAAGTACTGTTTATCACCAGAACAATCAATGAGTAAGTTTTCTCATAATGACGTGTTGCAATTTGCAATCCACAAGGATACAGTAAGCAATACTAACAAGGAAACAAGACAGTGAGATTATCATGAATGTATTGTTGTGAGTGCAAGCAGTAAAAGTCTTCAAGAAAAGAAAAACGACAATTATTAATTGCCATCTTGTCAGTTCGAAATCATGATCGGGCCTGGATTTTTTATGCAGGTTACATGCTTTCAATATTTGTTTGGTTAATAGTCAAAGAAGAAACATAGTTCGCAACTTCTTGGCTATTAGGGTCAAATCGAATAGTAACATTTCACCACTAAATAACCGTATTGTGAATGGTAAGACGCTATCACTTCACTTGGTAACATCCCACAAATTAGATAACAAAGTACCTTTCGGTATACAGAGAAGAAGAATGAGTTTACAGCTTGCATGACATTAGAAAATAATGAAATTACACTACTGGGGTTCACAATACGAGCAACAAGACAGAGAAACATGTTATGGCATTATAATCAAACTCACATGAGCTGACAACAGAGTCCACATATAGATCACATACTAATGTGCGCCATCAAACTATAGGAACAGCCAGCTTTTTGCATACTAATGAAACTTATATAATTCAGTTTCACAGTGATCCTTAATGTTAAACTTAAGGAACCATTGACACACTTGACAAGACAGTCAACACTGAACAAAGCAATAACTCTGCAGAAATGATTGAAGGGAACAACTAAAAGCATAGATACTCTCTAATGAAAACAGGAAAGATGCACAGGGAAGAGTGGATACCTTGTGCAACTTAAAGCATAACATCATCCCCATCCTTCGACTTGGGTACTGTCACAAGAATCACCATGTTTCGCACACCCCAAAAGGCTGATATAACAGCAATACCCAAGCGTGCAATGTCAAAGAGTACATAGCCCACCCTCCACATGAAAGATCCTTCTTCATGTCGGATTTGCATCATCATGGAAAGATACTGAAGTTTGACTAATGGCACAAATGCATAGAGTGGGGCAACAACGACACCTTTGGGTAACTGGGGCAGTGTTCTGTTCCTCTCAGGAAGTTGGTCATTTGCTGATGCCACCGTGATATGTTTGTTTACCAGCTTTTATCATAGCCAACCCACAAGTTCACATGCAAATCAAACAAGTAAGAAAAAGGGGCGTTAGAGATGCCACATAAGGCAACCGCTAGCTGACTAGATTATGAAGCACCTTCAGAAAACGTTTGTAAAAATTCAGATACCAGATTACGCACACATATATATAAAGGTACTAAAGAGCTACTATATGTGATATGTAGTAACCAGAAATCTCAAAGGAATAAATGAAGCTACTTGGATATAGTGCTGGACGAGATCAGGATACCAGATTCATATGACGAGTAATAATCAGCTCCAATACAGGATCTGATACTAGATTCGAATCAAAACAGAGTAAAAATGCAATACTAGATTATGCCAGCCCTTAGCTTATTTCAAGGATGGTCAGATGCAACTTTCCATTTCCAACAGGTTACAGAAACCTTGACCAAGTTAATAGCTGAAAGGCTTTTTTTTTCTTTCAGATCAATAGCTGAAAGCCTTTCGCAACCCAAAAATAAACAAACAAGTACTGAAAAACCGTGTGCTCTAGGCCTCTGATGGCCCGAACAGCGCTAAAGCTGGTAAATTTAGCTAATCAGAGCAACAAAACCAAAGGCTTTGGCGGGAATTAGAACTAGTACCTTCTCCCTCTCCTCCTTTGCATTCCTTCCCTTCTGCTCCCTGGCACGGTCGAAACTGGCACGCTCGCGGACGCGCATGTGGAGCAGCGTGGGGAAAGCTGGGAGGAGGCGCACCATGGCGGACCAGGAACATGCGCAGACGGCGATACCAGCAGCCTCCACCACTGAGCCCTCGCCAAAGAACCAGCGCCCAAGGATCTCCACGATGCCGCCAACGCTGTTGGCCCAGAGCACGGCCGAGAAACCGTACAGCACGGCGTCCTCGACCAGGCGGACGAAGGCGGCCGCCACCTTGAGAAGCCGGCGATGCCCAGACCTCGCCGTCGCTGCGGCCGGCGGCGGCATGGGAACCCTAACCTCTCCAAGCATCTCTCCTCTCGGTGCGGGTGGGGCGGCGCGCGACGGAGTGGTTGTGGCCTGTGTCTGCCTGTGGGAAGTGGGAGTGGAAGTCGATAGACCGGGGTTTAAGGGTGGTAGTGTCGTCTTTGCCGGGGCTCTTATCGGGTTTGGGTGGAGCTGGGTGAGGGCACCCGAATATGCTAACTGCACACGGTAGATTTGCAGTTTTTATTAATACAATTTGTTGCGTTTTTGCGGTTGCACTGGGTAGTGAGTGAGTAGGTGGGTGTGACACATTGGCATCAGGGAGGCCAAATGGCCAATGTCTTTCGTGAAAAACTTGCCTTTTGCCATCCATTGTAGTGTGGCATTTGTAGAAGAGTACTGCTATATGTCCAACTCGATTGACCTACTCATGTACAACTCAAATTATTATAAAAATTATATATCATCATTTGGAAATTTAAAACACTTGATTACCATATATTCATCTAGTCGGAACAGAGTTGGACATTCGGGTTGGCTCTACAACCACTACAAGAAAAAAGGGGTGTTGTCACGGGTGATATTTAGTGGCAGTAGGGCCATATTAGTTGCAATACATCACAATAACCACAAAACTCATTTCGTTGGAGACCGTGGCAAGTAGTAGCATGGCAATAGGCTTTAGCAACTATTTTTTTGTTTCGTTACAACACCTATAGTTATTGCCACGAAATAAAATGTTGTAATCAATAGATTATGCAACAACATACTCTGTTGCAATAAATGCTTGTTGCAACGACATATAGTGGGTCCAAAAAAGAAGAAAAAAATGTGCATATACATTCTCGAGCTAAGATTTTGCTGCAGACATGAGTCGAACTCAAGACCTTTATACTTGGGGGATTGTACTCTACCACTACACTAGTGTCACTATATATGACTATGATGGAAATATTATTTTTTTATCATGTCTCATGGCGTGGAAATATTTGTGAGAAATTGTTGCAAAAACTAAAAATCGTAGCAATAGATAGTATGTGTTGCAACAACATCTTGATTGTGGCAATAACTTTCTTTCTTTTGCAACAAAATTTCAAGATCTAATGCAACAAAATATTTTTGTTGCAGTTGAAACTATCTATTGCCACGACAAATCAATTATTGTAATAATGTTGGTATATTGCCACGAAAATATTGGGATTCATGGAACGATTATGCTTTCGTTCTAATAGACACCCCTATTTCGCAACAAATATCATTTTGTTGCTATTGAGACACATGTCTTGCAACGAAATTTATGGTTTTTTGCAACAAAAGCTATTTCGTGGCAATATTATACATGTATCGCAACCATAGATGCAAATTGTTGCAATAGGACCTATCTATCGCAACCCAAATTTTTGTGTTATAACGTGGCTCGTGGCAAAAGCCTAATTTTCTTGTAGTGAACAATTTCCTTTGTAGAAAGCACACTTTATGTTATAACCACCTTTACCTCTAATCCAATTGTGATCACAATCATTCTGATTCATCATTTCAATTTGTAATACTGATAAATTATTTCTTAATTCTTCTTTGTCTTCGCTAGATGTTTCTTATATTTCTTGACGTTCTATTTCATCAGTCTCTATTATTGAATATATTGATTCATCATCTTTCATTTCATCAACGCATACCTGTATATTTTCATTAATACTATCTATGATTAAAATTCTTTCCTGCTGGTCAAGTTTACTAGAATATCTTCTCGTGATTTTTAGTAGGGCAAGTTTTACATAGGTGATCTGGATGTTTTATCATATTTTCCTTTGGTTACAGCGTCTAACATTTCTTTTATGTAGAAATGGAGCTCTATTGTCCCATCTCCTTAAGAAATATCTCTTTCTAGTTTTAAAATTGAGTAAAATGCGCTAGAGGTCCGTGAACTTGTGTGGTTGTATCGTTTAGGTTCACATACTTTCATTTTACATTTCTAGATCCACGAACTTGTTTGTCTCGTGTCATTTAGGTCCATGAACTTTCATTTTACATTTCTAGATCCTCAAACTTATTCGTCTATGTAATTTAGGTCCATCAACTTTTTTCAACAGTTATAAAATCATAAACCTTTTAAGTTATGCACTACTTACGAATATTATGGTCTAATATGACATGATTCAACTCTATCATATTATGAACTATAAAAAGATCTAACAACACAGGAATTCGTCGGAATAGTTGAGCTCGTGAGATGACCTATGCCTATATATATATATACTAGAGACATTTTTTACCATGATTCAAATGTCTAAATCGTTGTGACATTTTATTGAAATGCCTATATCAAAATATTCATAGAATATTTCATCATTTTCTTAGGCTTATGAATTTATAAGTGTTGTTGGACTAAAATGTCAAGGACAAACAAGTTTGTAGACCTAGAAATTTTGTGTAACTACATGACACGGACAAACAATTTTGTGCACCTAATTGACACAATCAAACAAGTTTGCGGACCTAGAAATGCAAAATCAAAGTTTGTGGACCTAAACGACACATACAAAAAAGTTCATGGACCTAGAAATGCAAAATAAAAGTTGATGTACCTAAACGACACAGATCGGACAAGTTCATATACCTTCGGTGCATTTTACTCTTTAAAATTTCCACTATTATCATAATGTCGAGTTTTATAATGGGGTTTGTGTTTGTGTCTCTCATCTCCATATGACATTGGTATTTGAACAATGTTATTACAAAAATTATAATCTGTCCTTTTCATAGATCTTTGAGCTTGTATATTGGTGCATATTTTTCTTAACTATTTAAAGACAAATGTTATTGCTTGTGATATATTTATAATGATTCCACTAGTTTATTTTTTATATTCCTCGAATATTATGGATCCTATGGGGTCTGGAAGTTTATTAAAATTTCTTTCTACTACTCCTTGGTTGTAACCTTGTTTTGCAGTAATAGCATTATGCAAGTAATGTTGAGAAAATTCTTTTATACCTTTCCAACTCATCAATGTTAATTTTTCTATTTCTCTTAATCTTTCATTTTGTAAGGTTGTGTAACCCAACTTTGGATCTTCAGCTATTATTATATTAGATATAATATTATCAAAATTATGTGGGTTTTAATTCTTCATATTGATTTCATTTATTTTCTATCCATTGTTCCCATAAGACATTTGCTGCTTTCCGAGGAATGTTTCTAGATACGTTATCATCACTACGAGAAACACTTTATATACCGTGTGCCTCACTCGTGCCGTGTGTAGTTTATCGGGCACACGGCACGAGGCAACTCGTGCCGTGTGCCACATATATTACACACGGCACGGACAAAGCACACGGCACATCAACTTGTGCCATGTGCCACCGACCGGCACACGGCACAAAACTAATCGTGTCGTATGCCAAGCAGTGGCACACGGCACACGAGTAATCGTGCCGTGTGCCTAACGGCGGGCACACAAGCACAAATCATGCCGTCGGAGGGTTTGACAGGGTGATCATTTGTGCCGTGTGCCAAGGGCTAGCCACACGACACATATTGATTTGTGCCGTGTGTTTTACTTGACACACGACATAATAATTTTTTTAGCTCTTTTCCTTTGCCTTTTATTTTATTTAGTATAGAAACTATCTGTGGTACCCCATAGTACAAAGTTTTGCATTTTTTTGGAAATTTTGATATATTTGGTGCATTTATTTCGTTATCGGTATTTTCTCGTGAAAACTCAATTTTGAACTGCAAGTGTTTGAAATATTGAAATATGTTGCAAACAAACTTTATATTCATGTTTACATGACCGATTTGAGGCTGTACACAGTCAATAAAGAGTAAATGTCACTCATATTGTACATGAAATATCGCACATATCGTGTTGTTCAAGGGTGTTTAAATTGTAAAAAATGCAAATAAAGTCCAAAAATCATTATATTTGTGCTAACATCATTATTTCATGCATGGATATGATATTCGAAAGTTGAAAAAGTTTCGCACAAGTTGTCACATACGCTGCTTAGAAATATAAGAATCTCCGAAGAAGTTTCTTAGTAATGAGAAGGATTCTACATGATTTAAAAACAATTAGACGGTTGAATTTGATTTTGAAGGCAACACTTTTTACGTGGATCACACATCATATGAAATGTGTCATGACAAAGTTTGGATATTTTTCAGATTTGTTTGAATTTTCTTAATTTTTTTTGTAAAGATAGGGTTTTAGTGATTCAAACTGAAATCTATAGAAAAATTACATGAAATAATATATTTTCTTCATGAAGATACATACATTATATATTTGATGCATTTTGATAAGTTATATCGAAAATATTTCAAAAAGTTATAAATAATTTGGAAAAAATATAAAAATAATATTTCAATCTATGCCGTGTGCCCACATCACGGCACACGGCAGACTCCATGTGTGCCGTGTGTCGGATCTCGGACATACGGCATATAATATGTGCCGTGTGTATTGGCTCCGACACACGGCACGGAACGAGGCAATTACCTAGATCCAATCGGATTCTCCCTTCACGAATCAGCACTCACCACCGCCCGCCCTTCACCTCGGCTCCGAGCGCCAGCATCGCCGGATTCTCCGGTCACCGCGGCCGCCCCGCCGCCGCCCGCCCGTCGCCGCACCCACCTCCCCGAGCCGCCCCGCACCACCGCTCCACCCGCCGCCTCCATCGCGGGCCCTCCACCCAGCCGCCCACCGCGCCTTCGAGCGCCACCACCGCCGCCCGCCCCTTCACCGTGCTGCAGTCCGCCTTCAAGGACCCCACCATGGGGAAGGTCTCCGTGCAGGGCGGCTCGCGTCGGGATTCGGCGCCGGCGTCATCGAGGCGCTCCTCATTGTCACCCCTTTGAGGTAAGATTATTGCGCATCTCTGTTCCTCAATGGTTCCTGAATTGTTTCTTCTTTTGTTTCCTGCCGCATTCTACAGTTATATGGATCGGAACAATAATTGATTGCCGTTCCGCTCAGACACAAATCGTTTTTCTTCTCCAGTATTAGAAATTACTAGGTGTTCTTTGCTGGAAAAGCAAGAAGAACTTGCGAGAGCCTACGTGCACGTGGAAGACAGAATCGCTACTGCATTGAAAAAGAACGGGTGCACTTGTTTAATCTTAAGTTAGAATGACGATGCGTAGCATTTTTTTCCTTTACCTTTTCCTAGTTCTTCTAAGAGCATGGCTTATAGTGTCGCTCGCTGCTGCTGGCGAAATAGCAGTGCATGTCATCGAAAGTTTTCATTCCAAAAAATTAGATAATAAAGTTGGCTGGTAGGTTGTCCATTAGCTAGTCCATTTAGACATTTAATATTCATGGCATGCACCATGTATTGGTTGGGCTCGGGTTTGCTCCTGCATGCAAGTGGAAAGTAGACGTTTTTATCTCGGGACACAATTGAGCTAGCGACTGATGAAGCGCCCGCTTTCCTCTCTCTCTTCTCTTCTCTCTCCTCCACCTCAGCTGCTTGGATGATTTGGCAGGCATTTCGCCCATCACTATACTTAGGGCTCCTTTGTAGAGCTCTTGCTCCTTCAAAAACTGATTCTAGCTGCTTCACTGAAGGAGCAGGAGCAGTTTTGCAAACTGTTTGGTAAAACTGCTCCTCCTGTTTTATAGTTTTAGCTCAACAAAAGAAAAATGTGTCAAATGTCTATGATACCCCTGCCTGCATGCCTTGCTTGCCTTGTCCTCCCATTTGCAATGTACAAATTGTAATGACTAAAAGTTGGTTTGAATCATTACAATAATGTTTACAAAAATGTTGCATCTGACCATACAACCAAGCACGTGTTCATGAGGATCTAGAGACAAATATTGCTTTTGCTAGGTCGTCACGAAATTTATCCATGCTTCGCTCATTAGATGAAGGGGTTGACGTGTCGGACGCATTTTGAGAGTTGGGTATGACAGCTATGCAGAAGTACGTTGCAGCCAAATTGCACTTTGCTAGTACCGTGGACAAAACAATGATCGAGCAAACTGGGTAATCAGTTAAAATACTGATGCAGTCAAACGCATTGGACAAAGAAGTTGGTTCCCGGTCCCCTGCTTCTCTTTTAATGTTCTCTTTAATATTAAAGCTTTGTCTGCACTGATACTAATGTTCATCCGTCTAAAAAAATGAGTACCGTGTGTCGGGCATTTGGCACGTGTGCCAGTCATTTATAACGGCGCCATGTGTTAGAATGGTACACGGCACAGTTGAGAATAACTGTGCCGTGTGTCTGACATATTACACACGGCACAAAATTGTACCGACTAAAAGGATGCCGTGTGCTTTGTGTCGTGTGTAAACCTAAAAATTTGTGGATTGAAAAAAGAATATTTATGAGTTGCATAGCAACTACCACTTATACAATGGTGTGTAAGCTGTCTCATACTCCTAAATTCTAGCGCATGAGGTGGTTGCTTCGCGAAACAACCATCTCTTCCTCTCACATCACTCTCTCTCTTCCACATCATCAAAAATCCTACGTGGCATTGTATGAGATGGACTATGAGACTGCTGACGTGTAGCGTTGTACCTGCCCTAAATTGGTATTGCCCCAGTATATATTGATAGGGATTTTCATCTTTTTGTAGAGGCCACTTACCAGACATTCTAGATTGTCTTCCTATTTCTCCTTCATTTTTTATGGATATATCTCGGTATGCTCTTTTTATTTTTGAACTTTCTAATTCCATGGCTGCCATTGGATTATCTAAATGATGTAAACTTTCTTCATGTAACGAGTATATAAAATCAGCATTTTGTTCTGAATCTGGATAATTTATGTCTTTGTCATATGAGTCATCTATTATCTCATCTTCTTCTTTTAAGCTATCTAATAGTATTTTCATGTTTATGTCCCATAGGTAATTTTCATTTTGATTTTTTTTAATTGATATTTGCTCAGTTTTATTTTCGTTTTCATTTATTTGCCCAATCTTAAATGATTTATCTTTATCTCTATTGAATCTTTTTAGTCTAGCAATTCTCGGATAAAGAAAAGCACCTTTTCTCTAATAGTAGTCCATTCAGATGTCATGACGCTATTATATTCTAAATTTATTCCTTTTAATTTTTCTTCATAATACTTTATTTCTTCATTTGGATCCATTTTTTCCATGAGCTCAGATATGTTTTTTCAATTAATTTTTAGTTTGGCACACCTGAATCTGTACTTCCTAAGGTAGAGGCATTATAATTAGTAAATCTAATACTTGTGTCATCTTTATGATTTTGATAACTTATATATCCTACAGGTAGTTTAAATTCTTTGTTTGCTATTAAATCACTTATATTATTCCATTCTTCTCCTGCTCGTTCTGAGGAACCTATTTTTAAATGGCTCATAAATTGTATTCCCTTTGACTCCATATTTTTTTATTACATCGTCAACATGTACTTTATATCTAGTTCCACTTCGATTAGTTAATCTTCCAACGAACTCTATGCTTATTAAAAGATTGGTACCTTTAAATTCTTCATAGCCTTCGGTCTGAAAACCAGTACTGATCTTTTCGATGAATTCCTGTATTGGTATTATTAAACAGGGGGCTACGTAGGTTATTAGCTTATTTTCATTCATATCTCCTTCAATAAAACCTAAAACAGCTTTATTTATGGCATCCCATCTTTTATCTAGTAAAGTAACTAAAACTTTAGTTCCCAATTTCTTTCGTGCCATACCTTTTATTCCTATAATATACATTCCTTGATGGATATATTTGTATCCTGAGTATTTAAGATCACACTCAATGTCTTGTCTCAGAATTCGTAATTCTATAGGATTTGAAACATCGCTTAGTTCTACTTCTCTTGATACTCTATATAACCCGCTTCTATTTTCATATATTCCCATATTGTAGATTGGTTGTGGCTTTATTTTTCTTAAGGCATCTCTTTGGTATTTTTCAAGGTATTTTTCTTAAGGCATCTCTTTGGAGAGCTGGGCGGCGACTAGCTCGTTGGAGATGTGGTAGCGGACGACGAACGCGCGACGGTCGAGATGGCGGTGACCACGCGATCCTTCGTTCCGGTGCTACAAAACGACCAGAGCCACGGGGTAAGCACCGGAGTGGAAGGCAAACGACAGGGAGTAGAGAACGGAGCATGGGCTTACCGAGACACAAGGACGACGAGGATCGACGGTGATCTTTTCGACGGCTCCAATCTACTATGGGCTCGATCTTCCTCTCCCTTGCACGGAACCGAGCACCGTCGGCACCACTCGAAGCATCGTAGCACGAAGGGCAAGAAAAGTAACATGAATCTTACTTGCTGGAGCTTTCCCCAATGGCGACGACGAATACCGTGGTTTGGTGGCGTCTAGGGTTTGGGGAGAGATGCGCCCTGGCGGCGCGGAGGGGATGGGGATGAGGCGGCTGCGGCTGGTAGCGGTTTTGTAGGGGAGAAAAGGCGGAGGGAATGGTTGGATAGCTGGGCGGCAAGCTGGAGTGGCGACACGTGGAAAGGGGCGCTGCTCGGTCACGGACGCGCGCTTGCGGTGGAGGCAGGTGAGGAGGAAGAAGACCGTAGAAGTCGGGCTGGGTTAGGTGGGCCGTGGAAGAAAGATTCAGCCCACGATGACGAAAATTCAAACATTTGTTTCGCGAATTTAAATCCCGCCACCACTTTTGAATTCGATTCAATCTTGTTTATTTATTTGAATTTTTTAGTACATGGGTTGTTACAATCCTTGTATTATACCATTTTTATGGTGTATTGGTACTTTTTTATGTAGAGATACCAATTACATAACTTAAACACGAAGTTTTCGTTATACTACATTACTTGCTTCCTCGCTTACTTGATACACGAAGTAATCCTTGGCGTAATAATGAAGTGGATATCATCTCATTCACGAAGAATAAGATGGAAGCCACATTCAGGGGAGACAAACATCTCTCCTGGAATGAATATGAAGAAATAGTAGCTAAATGAATCCAAGGAATTGTTAGAAGTTTTCACCGACAAGGGACATTGTGAAGTCTCATACTGGCTGAAAATGCTCCTGAAAGAATAGAAAGAAACTAGATGTTATTATTGTTCAAGTGAAATTAGAGCATGTTTAGTTCACTCGTATATGAAGAATAAGTTCGTGGAATTTTCAAAGAATTTTCACCATGAAATGGTACTGAAAGGATCTCATGACATCATTAGGGGAGAGAAAACCCATGAAATGAATGTCTTACATATGATCATAAATATTTCACGAAGGAATATATGCACGCATTGAACTCAAAAATGTCTTACATATGATCATAAATATTCCACGAAGGAATATATGCATGCATTGAACTCAAGCATGAAGCTTGAATGAATGCTAGATGAATTTGCATTGAAGCAAAGAGCAAGTACAACAAGAAGTTGTAAACTAGAAGCTATATTTTACTCGAAGTAAATTAAAATTAGCATTGAATTGGTAGATTGACATAGAAGTCATTCATTCAATTCCTATGGATAATAATACTGTAGATTCTAGAGTTGGCCACTCTAAAAGAAATAATGATGACTATGGATTGTGGAACTACCAAAATTCATGAATGAAATCCGTAAATCAACTCCTTATCGCTATTTCTCACGAAGAGAAAATCTCACGAAGAGAGCATCACGAAGATGAACCTATCACTACAAGCGCGCATATATAGTGAGGGAATAAGAACAACCATGAAATGATATTTAATCATCTTGAAAGATGGACGTGGGAGAATTGAAGTATTATTGTAGCAACTTCTACATTCTGAATCCTACGAAAGAATTGTCCTACGAAAGGATAAACTTATATGTGCACGAAGCACATTGCTCCATTACTCTCATTAGAATCTTAGAAGAATTGTGAGAAAGTCTTTACAAGACTTAGCATTATGGTAATATTTTCTTACCATTGTCAATATGCACTCTTGAAGAATGTATGACAAAATATTGAACATGAAGTTCAAGGTTTGTCCATGTAAGGGGAGCATATTGAATATCACTTATTCATTTGATCATGAAGATCATATTTGTTATTCACGAAGAATAGATTATCATGAAGATGATAACCAAGAAGTTTATGTATTGTACTCTTTTTCTTAGTGAGTTTTACTCGAAGGTTTCTCACATACGGTTTTTGATGAGGTAATACATACAAATATATCCAAATGCATATAGCTTGACACCGACCACCTAGCATTGGCAAATACTTCCATACAAAAGAAGAACTGAAGATCTCGGAGTATTACGGAATTAACATGAACTATTATTTCCTGGAAGTCAAAGAAGTCAACGAAGCGATCGATTATTGATACATCGATATATTACTCGAGAGATCATAGCATTTGAAGCTGTCAAGGAATGCGCATGGTTCGGAAGAAAATCAAGCTATACATTGCATATTTATGGAGTGGGCGAGAACCTCAAGTTCTAGGGACGAAACTTGGAAGCTCCGTCCGGAACTCTCCGTAAAGAGAGAAAAAGTGACGAAGTTCCGTTGACCTCACGGAACTTCCGTGAGATCCGAGTTTGGTGGATTGGCATCTTTTGGACTTTAGAGGTTTTGATTTGATCCAAGCTTGGGTATGAAACTTTGAGCACACATTTCTCGCATGAAAGACTAATTTACCCCTCTTTATAGTAAAGGCAAACCTAGACTCAAAGAGCTAAGAAACTAATTGAAGCTCCGCTTTGGGTCCATCTTTTTGCATTTATATGAGGGGCTATTAGTCTTACTTTGTGGGTTGGTTAATTTTGATATCCTGCACATTAGCTCAATAAACCATTAGTCGCTTTAATTATTTGTCATTTATCACCAAAACCTACTAGGGGGCCTAGTTGCATCTTCGACCATCCAGCTCTTCCGCCCTAGGCGGGGCGACGCTGGCGACTACGAGCGCGCCGCGGTGCCCTCTCGGTGGAATCTTGCTCATCACCGGACTCCGTGGACGGCGGTATAGGCGGCGGCGACAACGGTGGAGAGTCCAGCGGCAGCCGGAGGATTAACCGACGAACACGAATGCTAACCATGTATTTGAGTGTTCGCCGCATTGCGTAGCTGGCAGATCATCTTCAAAGGGTTCCGGCACGTCTAAGATCTTTGTTTCAGGGATCCGATCAGGCAACGTGTCCACGCCGTCGAGCGGAAGACGGTGAGGTCACAGCATGCTGATGTCTCCGGATGCACCCGAACGATCGAGCAGTAGGGTCGCAGCAGCGCGGCCGCGGTGGTTTCTTCCAAAACATGGGGTGTGATGCCCTTGATCTCGATCTACACTTTGTGATACAACGCTCCGTGATCCGCGTAGATAACCTACTCCATGGACGCAGGCGTAGAGAGAATGCCGGCGTCCGGACAGTCCTGTCCCGTTGAGCACTCGTAAGGTAAGCCACATGATCCGGCAACACCAAGAGGAAATCGAAAGGCGCGGTCGCTGCATGAATCTCAAGACGCTCGTCCATACGAATGCCAAACTTGGTGGCGATGGCTGACCTAGCCTACTCCACCTGCGGCCTCGTGCCGATAATCTAAACCAAGACCAAAAGATACTCATAAGCCGCCTCGCTGTTGATCGGTGTCCAAGGTTCGATCTATGTAGCAGATGTCGGGCTCGTCCGAGCGGCGCCGTCACGGCGAGGGCGATGTCGGAGAGGGGAGCCACCGGAGCGCTCGGAATGTGACTCGGGGTCCTTCTTCGCTCGCTTCCGGCGCTCACCCCCGTGGCACCCTCTACGGCGTCGGCTGCGCGCATGGGAAGGTCGTGGCTGCTGCTCTACGGCTGCCTGCCCGGATGTGTCGGCATGCTGCCGTTGCGGAGCGGGTCCACCGGCTTGGACATTCGAGGACCCGAGTATCCATGCTTGGCTGGTAGAGGTCTAGTTTGTGGCTTTTCCTTCCTCCACTGCGGCCACGAACATTCAAAGGAACGGTGGCCGGATCTCTTGCAACGGAAGCACTCGGTAGGTTCACGGCAGGATTTCTTCCGGTGTCCCTTGGAAAGGCAATTGAAACAACGCCCCTCCATAAGCTCGAGGTGGCATTTCCAGTTGGCTTGGAGGACAGATTCACACCGCCGGCCGCGATTGTAACACACCACGCGCCATCGCTCATCGTTAGGCGCAGCCACCGAGACCCGATGGATCTCGGAGCGCAGCCTAACGCGAGGCGGCTGTTGTGGGGAGGTTGGCGGCCATGTTGCCTTACCATCTAACCGAGAGATCTGGACTGCTGCTTGACGGATCACTGCGTCTCCGTAAGACATCTTGGCGTCGTCCATGGATTGCCCCCGTCCATCTCTCGGTGAGGAGTCCAGCCAACGCCGGCTTTTGGTGCGCCCGATGGAGGCGGGGAAGAAAGGTTCCGTCCGGAGGGGACAGGTGCGAGGAGAGCGGGAACGAGCTTGGTGGGCGGGAAGAGGATGTGGTGGTCGCCGGGGCCAAGGTGGCCGACGGCGAGCGGTTGCGGTAGTGGGTGTGGGGTGGGTGTTGGGGGGGGGGGGTGGCTCTCGACACTCATCTCTCTCATTTAGCCTTTAATGTCTTAGTTGGGGTTAAGTTATAACTTGCTTCGTTTTTACTATGACAAGGGGTGTCACTTTTCTTTTAGAACTTAACAACCCTTTTCTAAGTTGTGCAGCATCGCCATTAGACGAACTCCACCTTAGTGAACAAATTACTTGTCCACTTATTATCCAGAAATATGGGTCCGTATGCCCCAAATCCTTTTCCATTAGTGCTGTACACCGCGTTAGTGCAACCACTCGCTATTATGAACTGCTCAAGTCCAAGGTCCTCGCCCAACGCAAGCCCTTCGCAACAAGCAATCCGCCTCCACTGTCTCTATCATCGATACAGGACTGATGCACAGAGGAAATTACCTGCAGGATCTACGCAGTTGATTTGCATCAGTCACAGTGTTGAACTTCATTGAGACCTGCTGATGGAGGAAAGCACTTGGGTGCGGTTCTACGCGCCGCCACCTTCTTCTCTGTTTTTTGATCATGTCCAGCTTGCAATAAAACTCTCCATGACTGTCACGTAATATAAAATAGCTACGCAATCAGAAGTAGTGAATGGACTGGGCCTACCTCGACATTGGCCCATGCATGTATGTATAATCATGTACTACCTCGTTCTCGCTTTCCGAGAAGTCAAATCTTTTAAACTTTGATAAAAAATATATGAAAAATTATAAATATTAGTTGAATATAATTAGTATCATTAGATAAATAATTAAATCTACTTTCACAATCTACTTATTTAAAGATACCAATATTACTAATATTTTCTATATATCTAGTCAAAGTTTAAAAAGTTTAACTGGCACGTATACCATAGAGATACTTTCAATAAGACGGAGGCAAGCATGATATTAGAGATAATTCAAAAAAAACGAGAGTGAGAGTAATCGACATCCTGAACCAGAGAGCCCTAACCTAGTAACCTATACCTACCTACCTACCTACCTACCTCTTCTCCACCCCGGCGCCGGCTGGATCCAAGCCGACGTCGGCAGTTGCGCAACGCCGTGGAGCAGTCACGGCACGCAGCGCAGGTGCGCGAGCACTGTTACTGCTAATTCGCCTCGGGTAAGTAAAGCTCCCTCCCAATTACTATGTCCTTCCTCCCCGCCTGCACAGATCAATAACAGCTCGATTCACGATTTCTAGGTACCACCCCGTCGCCGGAGGTCAGATCCATCAGACTCGCTGGGCTGCACGAGGTGAGCGGCTGCGGACGCTATGGCATAGGGCTCCTCCCAAATCCAAGTTCGATTCACGGGTGAGGAGTATTATTATTATTCTCAATTGTTGGTTTTCTTTCATGTATGCTAACTTCTTATTATGTTAAATATGAACGTGAAACTGAAGTAACAGACCTTGTTGGGTTATGTTTCATTTGTGCTAGTTTCCTATTTAGCTTTCTGTTAAATATGAATGTGAAACTGTAGTAACAGATCTTCTTGGCAAGAAGTTTTGTGCTTCTTTAAGTTGGTTGCTGGTAGGATTCAACCCAAGCTAGCTACAGGATCCTCAGGAAGTTTGCATAGTAACGAGACCCATGGATGCTTTGTATCACTGACTTTTATTGTGAGTACTGCTCGCCATTTCTGGAAACCACTTTTAGTATGATAACTGTAACTGATAATCTCATTGCTAGCACACTGGCAGCGTTTCTGTTTATGTTCTGTTAAGGAGCTCATCCAGTGCTGTTGTTAAGTACTACGATGAATGCTATGGATTCATATTTATGTTTGCTGTTTGAGACGTGTATCACTCCTGGATGATATGCTACCGATGGCCGTTCGTGTTTATTGACTAGAGTACTTATGGTTGTTGAAATTGGTTCAGTCATTCAGTGGTTGAATTTTTACGTGTATGTGATAAATTAGTTATCCTGATGCATGTCGCTGCTCTAAAAGTGAGATTTGTGACCTACCTCTGGGAAATTATCATTCTAGAAACTAAGAACAGGGAGAAAAATATCATTGGTATCTTTTATAGGAGGAATTAACCATTGAACTATATTGTTTTTCTGCAATCTATAAGATGTAGGTTTAACGTCTGATACCTTTCCCAATGTTTTTCACCAATGACATGTTTTATAATTTCTTGCTTCTTATGAATTTATATTAGAACCCATATTCTTGTACTAAAATGGCAAGATTTCTTCCTTTGTCTGTTTAGCTTGTACCCATTTATTCTACTTGTGTCTATATGCTTTGAAGTTCAAATAAGATTAAAAAATGATTCTAATATTTATGTTAATCAAATCGAGTCATTATTTGTATCAGAATTTTTTTAATATTTATATTAATTGCAACTGTTAACAAGTCACTATAGCCTCTAATATTCTTATACATCGAATTGCAAGGAGCAGTTGCTAATCATTTTTCGTTCAATTTTGTAGCTCCATAAACTGTCATTTATTCTTTGATCAAGATGCTTGGAGTGACAAGCAGCTGCTTGATGGGAGTATTAGAGCCCCTTCTTGGAAAACTCTCTGACATATTAGGAAGTGAATTTATCCAGCTGCAAGATAATCACCGCGGAATTTCTTTTCTCCGAGATGAACTTAGCACCATGAAAGTAGCGCTGGAGATGATGTCAGAGCAAGAGGAGGCAGACCCGCTTGCGAGCCAGTGGATGTCTCAGCTGCAAGATTTGGCTTATGATGCTGAAGATGTCATCGACACATTCATACTCCACCCTAGCAATATTAACAGTAAGAATGGCTTGATAGAGAAAATAGTAAACAAGTTCACAAACTTGAGGGTGAAATATAAGTTTTCTGATCAGATTAAGTAGTTAAAGGAACGTGCTTTGGAAGTCAGTGATCGGCGGAAGAGGTATAAGCTGGATCATGTTGCCTCACCGAAGCATATACCTCTTGATCCTAGGCTCCCTGCCCTGTTTGAGGAGCCAAGGAACATTGTTGGCATCGAACACCAAACCACTAAACTAGTAGAGTGGATCATGGATGTTGAGAACCCAGAATTTAGTGTTCTATCGATAGTTGGGTTCGGAGGACTTGGGAAGACAACCCTTGCCAATCAAGTTTTCAAGAAGGTCACATCCCATTTTGACTGCACAGCTTTTGTTGCAGCTTCTAGAAGTCCCAACGTTCTTGCGATGCTGAGACATATACGAATGCAACTTCGTAAGGGTAACCTGCCTACAGTTGATCAGCAGGAAGATCCTCAGGAAAACCATCAGCTCAGAACTTTGAGATTTATAGAATTAGCTAAGGAAACCAGAGAGTACCTTCAAGATAAAAGGTATACACTTGCCTTTTACTACCCTCGTGCCATCCAAATTATTCTTTCATTATCTGCTGCTATTGAAACCTTGTCGGAATATCACTAATGAGGTGCTACATATTTACAAAACATGTAGGTTTCTGATCATTATTGATGATATTTGGGGTAGACAGGCATGGCAGGAAATCCAATGTGCATTTCCTCAGAACACAAAAGGAAGTAGGATAATTGCTACCACAAGAATCGAAGATGTTGCTGCATACTGTTGCTCTCGAAACAGAGACCTTGTTCATAAAATGCCTCCCCTTGATGCTGGTAACTCCAGAGAACTGTTTTTGAAAAGAGTATTTTATTCTAATGAAGTGTGCCCTGCTGATCTGAAAACTACTGCTGACAATATATTGAAAAAGTGTCAAGGTCTGCCCCTAGCGATTGTTAACATTGGTAGTTTATTAGCCAACAAAACAAGGTCGAAAGAAGTCTGGGAAAGTGTTTTTAACTCTCTACGTTCTGTGCTTGAACAAGATCATGAGCTGGAAGTAGTGCAGAAAATTTTATGTCTAAGCTACTATGATTTACCAAGCCACCTGAAGATTTGCTTTTTGGATCTTAGCACATTCCCTGAAGACTATGAAATCGAGATCCCACGTTTAAAACGTAGATGGATGGCTCAAGAATTTATTATTGAGCGAAAAGGGAAGAGTTTGGAGGAAACTGCAGAAACCTATATCATAGAACTTATAAATCGGAACATGGTACAGCCGCTGAATATTGATTACAATGGTAAAGCAAATGCGTGCAAGCTGCACGATATGATGTTGGACCTTGCAGTTGCATTGTCACAGAAGGAAAACTTTTCTACAGTAATCAATGCCCATAATAAATTGACACCTAATAAAATGCGGCATCTGTCCCTTCAAGGGAATGTTGAAGGTAATGCTTTGTGGAAGGGAAGAGACATTTCACATGTCCGCTCTCTGACCGCTTTTGATGATATCAAAGTAATTCCTCCGATCATTCAGTTCAGTTGTTTACGACTTCTTGATATGCTTGGTTGTTATAGCTTGGACACAAGCTACATTAGGGATATTGGGAATTTAACTCATTTGCGATATATATGCCTGCGGGGGAGAATATTACAAGGATTCCAGATGAGATTGGCCACCTGAAATTGCTTCAGACCCTTGACCTTAGAGCCACAGGAATAGTGGATCTGCCAGCAACTGTTGGTCAACTAGAACGATTAATTTGCTTGTTGGTGTCTCCAACAGTAAGATTGCCACATGATATTCAGAATATGTCTTCTCTACAAGAATTAAAAAATTTTAATGCTCTCAAAAATTCGCCTCAGACTATGGAACAACTTGGCGGTCTTCAAAACTTGAAGATTCTTTTTCTTTGGTGGTTCTCAGATGACTCTTTTGACAATGAGCGAAGCTATAAGGAAGCTTGTTTATCCTCACTCTGTAGACTGGGAAACATCCAGTCGCTTTATATTGAGAGCATGGAGTACTGCTCCCTTGATTTCTTAGATGCATGGTGCCCTCCACCAGGTCGCTTGAGGGAGTTTGTCATTAATAGCCTTTTCCCATTCTTTACTTACCTACCACAGTGGATAAGTCTGTCTGATCTTGCCATATTGCAAATATGGCTGCAAAAATTGAGAGTGGAAGACATGGACATTCTTGAAAGGTTACCTTTGGTCCATCTTGATATTCAAATAGCAGAACCAATGGAGGAAACATACAGTGTCAGTGGATTCCAGAATCTAGAGAGTTTCTCTTTTTGCACACTGTTAAACATTGGTGCGACAGGCTTGAAATTTGAAGCAGGAGCTGCACAATGTTTACAAAAACTTGCGCTATCGCTAGATGCAAAATTGATTATTTCTGCTCAGGGTTGTGGGATCTCTCACCTTTCATGCCTGAAGGACCTGTCTGTTTATATTATCTGTCAAGGTGCTAATGCTCAGGAAGTGGAGGATGCTGAGGCCACCATAAGAAATGAAACAGCACTACTTCCAAACCACCGGACAACTCAGATAATGAAACGGTGAATCGTTAGGTATATGATTTTTTCCTTTAGATTCCTTTTATTTTTCTTAATCTATGCGACTGAATCCTTTTGGAGTAGCAGAAGTGCTCTTCCTCTTTTACTTGTTGTAACTCAACAGTAGGTGAATTTACTGACAAGGTAACAAATATTGTTAAAAATTGTATATGATATTTTAATATGTAATGCTGGCTCCACAGTAAATGGAGGAAAGGTGACTCACTGTTTCTCATAGAACTAATTACACAGGGTTTGAAGGAATTTAGCTGCCTGGATAAGTGAAATAGTGAGTAGATACAGATCAAGTCGTCAAATGCTTTGAAAGTACAACACCTTTAAGATATGAAATGTAATCTTTTGTACTATATTTTTCACCAGATCTTAAGTACTGTGCATATTTTCAACTCGTTGCTTGTAAATTTCACTAATCAATGGAAAGAAAAATTCAACACAATTTGTAGAGTAAACAATTAACATGGTGAAATTTACTTGTACTGTAGTCCTTGGCTTGTTATATTCCTGAATGATACTTCCCATGTTGTGTTCCGCTGCATTTTCTGTAGAAAAACATTTTAAGTCCTGATTTTTCATGTTCAATATCTCGATTGTTGTTGATATAAAGTTCAACTTGCATTGTTCAGTAAGTCTGTGTTCTCTGTACATAGTAGTACACAAATATTATATCAATCTGGTTAGTTGTGAAGTAGTGAGTGGTCACAAATCATTCCATCAATGCACTTGAAAGTTGGAACATTATGCTTTGCACCTGAATGTATGGGATGTGATTGTTAGTAACATCTGGCTTCTGGTAATGTACTAAAGGAAGAGCTTTTACTATTTTTCTTTCAAATTAGCTTGGCTACATCAAGCTACAGGTTGCAAATTTACATCTTCATTTCCTTCCAAATTCAAATTCTTAACCAATGAATGTGTTAATGACATTTTCTATACTCCCAGGGTGTCTTGATTAGTTCATCATCAAGTTCTTATTCGTTGCATGCATGTGATTGCCAACAATAACAACAATAATCTGTTGTGCATTTGGACTTGCATTCCAACCAACATCATATCTGTTGTCTTCCATTCTTAGCTGTGTCTTAGATACTAGGTTTTCATATTTTATCTTAACCTGTGACTTTTACCTCAAATGAAAATTAACCTGAAGAAGTTTCAAAAAGACACTGGACTGATATGCACAATTTGGTGGCATTGCTTGGTTTCCATCAACGTCAAGGCATTTCCGCAAATCCAAAATATTGGTCGACTATATGATTTTTATGCAGCTAATTTACTTTGCATTTTTACTATTTCTCAGCAGAAAAATCCTTGGAAGGATGGACTTGGAGCAGAATTACAGACTGGACTTGAAGCGGAGCAACATGCTGTTGAATGTGGATGATAGTAGTATATAATGGTCTTAAATGATACATAATACCTTTATATGCTCACTGCTTGGTAATTATCATCACCTAGGAGCTTTATATTGTAATCGTGGGCTGCTTCCGTGATAAAATATTCCCCCCGGCTTTGAATTCTGGCGTGAAAGAACAATGGGAAGTATGGCAATATTACAGTGTGCCTTTTTATCATTATAAAACCCTAGTACTTGCTTTACTGAAGTTCTGATAGTGCCTGCAGTTTGTGCTAGGCTTTTTATATCAATCTTACAGCGGCATCTAAAAGAATCATTTACAAATTTTCACATCTTACATGAATAAAAAAACAGTTTGATTGCTAGGGGAAAGGTTCATTTTGCTCTCCTAAACAATCCACATTGTCCAATAATTCTTAAATAAAATCTTGGCTCAATTTACTTCTTGTAGCAATTCATCAGTGCAAACAACTCCTGATGCAATTTGTTTTTTAATCTCTCTGTACAATTTGAGTTTAGTGCTATATTTTACACAACCATAGCTCCTATAGAACTCTGTTAAAAATAATATAGCATAAATTTTAAGTATAGTTTATAGTTTAGTAGCATTGAATATTGAACAAATTCCTTGTATGCCATTAAAAAATTATGAGTTCCTTTTGTGCCATAAATAATTCTCAACTTCCTCCTGTGCCCTCCACTAAATTTTTTATGCCTCCTGTGGCACTGACGTCAAATTCTGTTGCTTAATGTTACCTGAAAAGGTCTGTTCACCCATGCGTACCCAAAATACCCTTGTTCCTTTGTTTTTACAGACATGTAGATCCCGCTTTCAATTCCAATGCAACCTCCCTGTCACCCGTTCACATCTAAACTCACGTAGGTGCTCTGTCCTCCCGTTATGGGTTACGGTTCAATTCAATAGACAACATCCAACATCTTCTACCTTTTACCTTTTTGAGGAAAATCTTCTACTTTTTACCTGGCATCGAATACTTGTAGCAGCTCCCGAATCACCAAAAAAAACAAAACCTGTAAAAAAACTTTAGGAGGGGCAGGATCAGCACGGCCCATTCTTGGGCATGTACGTACAGGTAACATACATCGGCCATCAAGCCATGCACGGCCCAGTAAAAAAATTCTCAACATGCCATGTATTGGACTGTGGCAGTCGTGTCCTTCCCAGTTCGGCCTTGAACGCAATGCACACACTAGTAAGCCCAATCAAGCCTAAAAAACCGCCTGATTTTCGCCGCCGCATCGATGGAAAATTAGCAGCTTCAGTTCTGGATTACCTCAAGCTGTACCAAAAACCTGGTTTACACAAGTGCTTATGGATAGAAGTTTCTGATTTTTGTACTAGGAGACCCAAGCGACAAAACGTAGCTTTTCACCGCTCACGCTGACAACCGAACCTTTTTTTCCCTCTACTGCCCCCCGAATCGTTACGCACGCACGCTACCATATTCCTTCTCCCTCCTCTGCCCCGACACGCATGTGATCGGGGGCGAACGAACTGTTGCATCGTCCGTTGGGGGGAACGGCGGTCGACTGGCCGCGGTGGCTGGAGCTGCAGCGGGCGCCGCATTCGCTGCTCCTGGTATGGGCACCGGCGCGGCAGCCGCCATGTCCCACAGGGCTGCGCTGCTTGCCTGCTTCCAGGACGTCACCTGTCACCAGGTTAATTTGCTACGACTGTGTTGTTCTTTTCGTCGGACACCTCACTCGATCGAAATCAAATGGACTATAAAAAACAAAAAAAATCCGCCTAAAGCAGCCAACAAGGCAACCGCAAAAAGTTGCAGGCAGCCATAACAATCTGAAACAATCGAATAGCTTCAGTTGAAATCAGACTTCAAACGAGAAGCCGCACATTTACGTGTTGTTCCTCAAAGTGCATACGACAAGACGTTTAAGGGAAATGCTTGAAAGATATTAAAATATAAGTAGACATGTCTAATCCCAGCCAAGAGTGAATGCACAATCCTTTTCCCCTTGTTTTCCAGAACAAAACATCCATGATAATAATAAATACTGCTACAAGGTTATTTGGACACTAGGACCAACCAGTGACCAATTCATCACATGTAGAGGCCATCAGGGACGCCTTCCTTTTTCTTGTACATCACCTTCTCCTTTGCCTTCTTGAAATCTGCATGGGTCACCTAGAGCCAGAAAACAACATATCAAGATAAAGAACAGCATATGATCTAATCATATAACAAACCTTATATATGTTCATATAAAATTTGCTTGGTGGCTTGGCCGAAAGTAACCAGACCACTGGAGCTTGGGGGCTTAGGAATTCACGACCTGAAGTCGTTGTGCTGGGCCTTAAGAATGTGAGGGTTATGTCTGGAAAACACAACCTGACAAGCCTTGGGTGATGTTCCCGATTCAAGTACACTGTTCCATTCAAGCTTTGATTGTGATAGCCATGGAGTCTGGTGGGAGATGGAAACAGCACATTATTTTGGACGGACAATTGGTTGAATGGCTCCTCAATAGATAATACTGCACCTCACATATTTGAGCGAGTGCCAAAACAGAAGAGGAACACGTGTACCGTCAGGGAGGCTTTACAGGATGATCAATAGACGCAAGACGTCGGGGCGGGGGCGGAAGGGGAGGGGGGGGGGGGGGTCTACCAGTTGATCCCAGATGTCGAGGATGAGCACAAATGGAAACTGTCCGAATCGGGTCAGTATTGATCAAAGTCAAAATACAACTCCATCGGGTTCATTCACTTCCAACCATGGCAGCTCATCTAGAAGACATGGGCACAGAGGAAGTGCCAATTTTTCATTTGGTTGGTGGTGCATAATCACTGCTGGACAGCAGATCGTCTAGCAAAAAGAGCCATGCCTCACCCAGATCGGTGTGTTCTCCGTGATCAGAAGGAAGAGAGCATACAGCATGTGTTGATAGGGTGCGTGGTGGCCAGGAAGGTTTTGGTTCCATTTGCTTAACAAGGTCGGCCTGGCCATGTTGTCACCTCAGGCGGATGATAACTCCTTTGAAGACTGGTGGGTGACGACCAATCGCTTAGTGTCATCAACTTTCTGCAAAGGCCTCAACTCACTCATCATTCTTGGCGCAAGGATGATTTGGAAGCACCGCAACGATGGGGGGTTCAATGGAACATCGCTCAGTGTGGCGAGACTGCTGCACCTAATTGAGGAAGGACATTTGTGGAGCCTGGCTGGTGCTCGAGACCTCGCAAGACTCCTTACAGCAGCAGCGGTAGTGGGCGCCAAGAAGTTCCATAGCTAGTGTTGTGGTCGTTTTGAACTGTCAGTGGCGCAAATGTAAACTAGAAAGTGTTGTGCTAGTGTCGCATAGCTAGAAAGTCCCATAAACTAGAAAGTTTTGTACTTTACAACTTCTCTTGTTAATGAAATGATGTGCAGCTCTACTGCGTATTCGAAGAAAAAAAAATCACTTTGCATTGCTATTCACATCAGAACTGACCCGTGGAAGAAAAGCACCTATAGATATCCAACTATTTCTGGCAACCTATTTCAGAACATAATTTAGGCTGCTGCACAGCCCAAAATAAATTTGCAGTGCAGTGATGAGCTTGAATCATTAGGCTACATTTTCTCCTAATGTCAATTAAGTGAGGTTTGCTGTGCTTCTCCAATTTTCCTCCAGAAAAGTGTACATATTGTGGAATTAATTTTGTTTGACAGCAGCCTGGTCACTGTGGTTTATCCATACTTCTGTCGTGAGATATTGATTGAGATGAACTTTGTCAAGAAGCTAAACTGATGACATGATTCCTTATATAAGATCATGTTTCTAAGCAGAAATGGTGGCTTTCGGGGCCTTTCTCAACCTGAAATGCAATGCTTTAGGGATGTCTCTCCCCATGGGCTCATTAGAAGGATCAAGCAGGTGTAAGAGCATCCCCAGTAGATGCTGTAAAATGGTTCCATCCTTTAAAATTTGGAAATATACAGCACAAGGTTGCTTCAAAATATCTTAGCTTGATTAGTGATTTTCCCGTTGGTGGAAGTGATATTTGAGACTCTGTCATGTTTATGTATCTACATATTTTGGTTAGTTATAATCAGAATTTTAACCTTAATTATATACATCTTTTGGACATTGAATTTGAAATTATGTATCATTTGAACTTGAATTTGAATTTGTGTATGATATTTATGGATTTGAAAATCTGGTAAGATAATGTGAGTTCAAAGTATACAAGTTTGAATATTTGTTTAGTTATAATGAGAATAACTAAGAGGGTATGTAATATAAAGCACCAATTTTATAGAATCTGCTGTGGCACAACAACCATGATCTTTAAAACTGTGTTACAGGATCTCCAAAACTGAAGCACCAGTTTTAGAGAATCTGCTGGGGATGCTCGAAGTGATGCACAAGCTCAAGCTTCTCTTTGTTAATTCTTGTATAGTCTGAAAAGCTGAGAATGAAACTTGTGTCTACATGTGATGAAATTCTTTTTTTTTGCGAATCTACATGTGATGAAATTCAAATTGGCATGCAACAAGTAAATATTTACATTTCTACAATATGAACCAACTAAAAGGTGCAATAATAATAAATGGTGTGGTACCCCTAATTAGTTACTATCCAACAGCAAATGTGAGATTAACCTCATCGGATACTTGTACACACCCAAAAACAAATTAGATGAACTGAATCAGGGAAAAAATATTCAGATGTACCTTCATTCTACGCTCTCTCAGTGCAAGCAACCCAGCTTCAGTGCATATAGCCTTGATATCAGCACCTGAAAACTCGTCCTTGGTCATCACAAACTCTTCCAAGTTCACATCATCAGCCAAAGTCATCTTTGACGTGTGTATCTGCACATATATTATTACAAATTTAATAAGAGCCAACTGGATTATTGATCCATTAGCATGAAGTTTGTCATTCAGAGCATACCTGGAAGATGCGCCGCCTAGTTTTAATATCCGGCAAAGGAAATTCTATCTTCCGGTCAATCCGACCCGGACGAAGCAAAGCTGGATCAAGACTTTCAATGCGGTTTGTTGCTAGAATAACTTTAACATCTCCACGCGAGTCAAAACCATCTAGTTGATTCAGCAACTCCAACATAGTTCTTTGAATTTCACGCTCCCCTCCGGAATGAGCATCATACCTCTTTGTTCCGACTGCATCGATCTCATCAATAAAGACTATTGATGGAGAAAGCTCATCAGCTACTCTAAACAGTTCTCGCACGAGTTTGGGACCATCACCAAGGTACTTTTGAATAAGTTCACTTCCAACGACACGCAAGAAAGTTGCAGAGGTAGAGTTAGCAACAGCCTGCACATGCAGTTTGAAGTAATCAGCACATCCTTTTTGGTAAAGATTAAAGAATACATAATTCAGATAATCATGTGACAAAGGCAGAAATAAGCCTGCAACAGCAGAACTATACCAGAGCATAGATGATAAGACGTCAATAACGCGTTGCAAGAGAGAACACTGACCTTGGCAAGTAGAGTTTTCCCTGTTCCAGGTTCACCATATAATATGACTCCCTTGGGAGGCCTGATTCCAATGTCTTCATACAGCTCAGGATGGGTCAGTGGAAGCTCTACTGCCTCTTTGATTTCTTGAATCTGAGCATCGAGCCCACCAATGTCAGCATAAGATTCAAGAGGAGCTTTCTCGACTTTCATCACAGATACCATAGGATCAACTTCATCTTGCAATATACCAACCACAGACAGAACCTGCAGAATATAAGATTTGTGCAAGTGAGTTGACATGTGTATCTTACCAACTGAGAATAATCTATGAAAAGGTTCACTGAGCACAAATTAGAGGGCTTTTTCCTACTCCCAGGTATAGTTACTTCAATGTTTATATCTCACAAATTAGAGGGTATCTTCTCATACATGAGGTTTTCAAAACATGTATGTCTAGAATTTTAAAAGTGGTATGTGGACATACCCCTCTTTTTATACGAGTTTAAATCAAGTATATGGGCACACTCCTTTGTCTATATAGCAAAGAAGACATATGATAAGGTGTAAAAATATATGAGTTCCACTTAAAAAAATTTCGTGCTTATCACTTTGTAAAATCTTATTTTAGGTATGTGTACATACTTAAAATGATAAATGGGTATGTACACATACCAAAGGTGGTTTTCAAACATGGTAGTAACTACACCTGTCTCCTAGTAAGGACATTAAGATGAACAAATGCGATAATAATGGAGCAGTTGCAGCATTAGTCAGATTTTTTGCCCATAGGATTATAATCCAAAGTGTCTAGGTTCTTGATGCATCTTTTAGCTCGATTGACAAAACAATTCTGTTGCAGTTTCCAATAATTCTCACAAGCTTCTTCTAACTAGGCCTGTCAGCTGGGTGATTTAAATACATTGGTGCAGTGGATACACCACCCTAACTCATATATATACACATATATATATACATACATACACACACACACACACACACACACACACACACACACATATATATACACAAACATGCGTGCACATATATGCAGAAAAGACAATTAGAATTGAAGCATATTTGTAAGCAGCAAAATTACACCACATAATTTAGTTAAATATTTGATGAAACATAAATACAAGGATTTAATAATATAAAGGTGACATTTGGATCTGCACAAACATTACAATCTTCCCAGTTAATTGTTTTGTTAATGCACGTGTTATCTTAGCCCAAATTGATGCAAGAAAAAAACAGCACCATTATTTTGAAAATTATAGTATTCCAGCAGTATAATATTTATGAAGATCAGATTAAGAAATACTACTCCCTTACTAAATTGTTGTCGCCGTTGACTTTTTCATTATGTTTGACCATTTGTCTTATTCAAAAAGAATTTAAGAAATATCATATATTTTATTGAAATATGTTTTATCACTAAAGAAACTTGAAATATAGCATATAACTTTTTGTATTTGAAGAAACTTTTTGAATAAGACGAATGATTAAACGTCATGAAAAAAGTCAATGGCGACAACAATTTAGTAAGGGAGGGGGCGTATTTATTAAGCTGTAAGTGTAAGAATTAATTACAAAGGAAGAAATTTCATACTAACAAAACTATATGGTGTAATTCTAGTACAAAGATTTTGTTACATCTCAAATCTAGACCACATTTCTGAATAGTGGCCAGAAACACTACAACTACATTTGGCGAAAAGATAAAGAATCAGACACTACTAGGCACAAATCACAAATTAAAACCCCATGAAGCTCTGAATTACTAGGGAAAGATCAACACGCTATTCAAGGTTGTCATGGTAAGAAAAACTATATATATAGCCAGAGAGAGACCCTCACCACATACAGGACCACAATGATAAACAAAATCATAATATCAATATCAAACATGAATAAAGCTTATTATATCATCAATCAGAGAAAGACAACTAAACGAGAGATGCAAATGTCACGTGTAGAAGCAAGTTTAATAGAGAATAACAGGCTGGTAACATATTAGACTGTCAGAAGCCAATAAACTATACGTTCACAACCTAACAATAAGCCCAAGAGTCTCCTGGTGCAGGCCTGGTAGATACCCAGCCCAGAATAGTACTACACAACAATTGGACGATGGTCAACTCACAGGATCACTTATGTAAGTCAAGTGTACTAAAATCTGACTGACGCAAATACTAATCTCAATTAACTAAAGGTGAGCAGCAAATCAATAATATAATAATAATAGTAATAGTAATAGTAATAGTAATAGTAATAGTAATAATAATAATGGAAAGTGGATAACTCTATATATGGCAATGGGGCATAATCAATCCTAAGCGAAGCAGGAAAATAACCTCTATAACAGGAATCAAACTGGACAAGCACAACAATCTTAGGCGAGAACAAAAACAGATTGGGTAGAGGCATATGTAGTCTGAGCTATCAACAGATTATATCTCCATGGCACAGCTACAGATGAAATTAATTTGAAAAAAAAATATCTCTAAACCCTAACCTGCTGAAAGACGAGGTTAAGAATTGCCAACCCGTCAATTCCAGCCCAATAATAATGTGCTGATAAACCTCACGCTTATCACACCTAATTAATTCGATATAGGAAACAAATTGTTGCCGAATTCCCCTAAGATTCCACAAACACCTCCAACCTAATAACCAAACTCAAGAGTATCCTAATTACCACAAATCTTATCAGATCTAGGATGTTTAGATTGAGCAGACTGACGACTGCTGGATCTGCGTGCGCGAAGGCATAACAGAAATAGACCAAGGACAGACCTTGTTGTGCATGAGGATGGAGCATCCTGGCTCAAGCTGGTCTTTGTCGACGAAGGAGAGGATGCCGACGTAGTACTCGGGGCCGACGGAGGAGGAGACGATGGCGTGGCTCTCATCGATGATTTCCTCGAGAGATCCGACGCTCATGGGTGTGCCGCGGAGGTCATCGACCTTGGAGCGGTCCTCCTCGGCCTTGTCCTCCTGGGGGCGGAGGCGCTCCTGCGCGGCGACGAACTCCTCTTCCATAAGGAGGTAGTCCTTGACCCGCTCCAGCTTTAAAAGACGGAGCCGACACTTGGAGAGCGGCGCCACGTTTGGTAGCCGCGCAGCCGCCTCGGCACCCTTCTGCTTGCGCTGCTTGCGGCCGACGCGGGAGGGCGCCGCCGGCGGCTCGAACTTTTGTCCTTCTTGTCGCCGGCGCCGTCGCCCGGCTTGCGGTCGCCGCCGCCCTGCTTGCCCATCCCGCCCGGCGTGCCCTGACCCATCGCCGCCTCGTCGCCTGGACCTCGCCGCCGATTCGAAGAAGAGGGATTTGGATTTGGTTTCGGTGGCGGCGATGTGCTTGGATGCGAGGTCGGGACTTTCCCTCTTCCCTTCTCTCTCCAGAGTCCGACTGACTTCAACCTCCGCTGCAAGTAAGAAGGGACTTGGTTCTTTTCTGGGCTTTGAGGGCCGTCGATGTTAATGGGCCACAAAATTACCCGTTCGCTGGACCCTGATTGGTGAGTGGTTTTATTTTAATTTCCTAATTTCAAAATGTATTTTCTCTTAAATGGAAACTTTGTTTTTGAATTCGTTTTCACTATTGTGTTCATTATAATTAATTCAAAAAATAATATCTCACGTAAATATGTTTTTTAAATTTTTTATCGAGAAAGATTAGCGTCGCCACGTGGCATCATTTAAACTCCCCTAACAAAGGTTTAGCCTCTCGAACACAAAACTGCGTCAACGGTCAAAGCCGGACCCGCTCCCGTACAACTCCCGTGGAGGGGCGAATCAAACAAGGGCAAACTTGACCTCCCCGGCTCGGGGAAGGAGGAACCCCGATTCACCCGATCTTCCCCACGGGACCCGGAGAGCTCCGACTTGCACGACCTTGCCCTGCGGGCTCGAGAAAGCCTTGCCTCGCGCGACCCCGTCCACGGGACTCGAGAGCGTCTCGTCCCGCTCGACCTCCAAACTCGCACGCCTACCACATTAACTCCACCTGCCCCGCGCTCACGTGGACGCAACTCGGCAATCATTGCCACCGGCCATCTCTCCATCCCGCTCGTCGCGCCACCTGCTCCCATCGAACACGCCGATGGGACGCGCCGGCCCTATAGCATGACGAAGTAAGCGTGGACCGAGGACTCCGGGCTCAGCCATCATCGGCGACGTACGGCGGTACAACCTCCCGTATTATTCATCGAGACTTGGAGCTCGAGTTCGGGCTCGAGCTACACCTCAACTCGCGCGACCGTCGCCAACGACCTCGAAGCTCGACGAGCCACTATCCCGATCTCGTCCAACAGCCCCGCCATCAATGCATCCGACAAAGGATGACCGGTATGGGCTGTCCCCTACAACCACTCCACCACGACTCGCCCATGTCTCCGCCATGCGCGGGACACTCCATCCTGGCTTCCCCGACGCAACAAGCTACGGGAGCGACGCGACGGCCCGGTCAACCCACTCAAGCATACGTCGGGAGAAGGACCGACGGCACGAGCACAAGCTTTGGATAAGCCCACGTGTCGGGGAGAAAGATTAACGCTGCCACGTGACATCCTTCTAGCCTACTTAATGATGGATTAGCGAAACCACGTCGGCGGATGAGGCTGTACCTACCCCCGCACAACCCCGCCGGAAAACAAGTCGACAAGCGACGAGCTCGATCTTGTCCGTCGAACTCGAGTAGGCCCGCCTCGCACGACCTTGTCCGCCTTACTCGGGAAGGCTCCGCCTCGCACGACCTTGCCCGCTCGACCTCCGCGCTCGACCTTCGAGCGCGATCTTGAAACTCGACTACCAACCGCATTAATTCCACCCACCCCGGCGCCCACGTGGGCGTTACTCGAAAATCGTTGGCGGGAAGTTCGCACCCCATCCCTCCTGTCACCACCGCTCCCGTCGGTCCACGTCGACGGGATGTGCCATCCCCGTGCCGCTCCCGTAGCCCGACGAGTTGGCGTGGACCGAAGTCTCCGGAAGAAGTCATCATCGAGCGACGTACGACGGTACGACCCTTCCCGTCATACCCGTCGACGGGTGTAACTCGAGGTCGAGCTCGAGTAACACTCCGTCCCGCACGACCTTCGCCGGCAAGCTCGAGGTTCGAACGAGCTGCCCCACGACCTCGACTTTGGGCTCACCATCAATGCGCCTGACGGAGAAGGACGGGGACGGCATGTCACCTCCAACCACTCTACCGTGAGGCCACCTATGACTCCGTCGAATGCGGGGTACTCCTTCGCGACGCAGCGAGGCTACGGGAACGACGCGACCGCCCGGTCAACCTGCCCCAAATGCACGTGAGGAAGAAGACCGATGGGACGGCACGGGCGCTCGACGGAGCACGCAAGCTCGCTCTCTTTCTCTCTCTCTCTTGTAACTCGAGTTTCACCCCGCAAACTATAAAGACGTGGAATCTCTCACTCCCGACACAAACTCACAGATTCTAACACTCACGCTCACACACACCCTCACGCATTTGCACGAGACTTGGAGCACGCTCCTCTCCCACCACCTCCGTACCCCGTTACTCATTTAACGCAAGGAACACAAACGCCGCGACACCACCCCCGCTGGACGTAGAAAGCTTTCCCGAACCAGCCTAAATCTTTTGTGTCTTCCCTTGTGTACCATCCGGCCTAAAACGCGCAGCCCGGGACAAATTCTACAGCCGGTGGTTCGAACACCGACACCACGGCTACGGTCTCTCTCTCTCTCTCTCTCTCTCTCTCTCTCTCTCTCTCTCTCTCGTAACTCGAGCTCCACCCCTCGGCTATAAAGGGAGGAGGCTCCCCTCTTTTCACATAGCGGCTAAGAAACGACTTTTCTATGCCTTCACACCACACACACACCACACTCGTAACCCGGGACTTGAAGCACGCTCCTCTCCCACCTCCACTGTAATCCATCGTCAAGTTGACGCAAGGAACACAAGCGCCGTATCACCCTCCGGTTGGACGTAGGGAGCTTTCCCGAACCAGCTTAAACCTCTCATGTCGTCCCTTGTGTAACATCCGGTCTAAAACGCGCATCCCCGGAACAAAAGTCTACTAGCCGGTGGTTCGAACACCGACATTTTTTTAATTAATTTTTTAATTATGAATTTGAATTATTTTAGCACCGAGAATCAATTGTTTTAATAGTTTAAATCGATTGTCCAGTGGCTAAAATTGATTGTTCTAGTAGTAGAAGTCAACTTTTAATATATTTTAATTATTTTGAATTTTTAAATATTATTTTTTTGACTTATTATAAATGTGAAAATCAATTGTTGCGGTAGTAAACCTCACTTATCCTAGTAGTGGATACCTATTGTTGGAATAGTGTTCCATTATTTTTCAAAATCACATTTTTACAAATTTTTATGTTAAAAATAATTTTAAATTATTTGAGCGAGTGAAAATTAATATGACATGTATTATCTAGTCTAAAATTTTTTAAAAAATAATAATGAACAGTTTTCTCATCTTAGTGGGCCTTCATGCACCGTGCTACCTCTAAGCTATGGGTAGCGCGGCCTACATAGGGAGCTCCTTGCCTACCGGCTCAAGAAAGGAACAACAACGATAATCGGAAGGATGAAGTTTGATTTAGGTGCTCAACTCTTGCGGTGTTCGGTTTTCGTCCCTCGGCGATTTTGACGACGGTTTTGGGCTTTTGGGTGACATGGCATATGAGACCCACCTATCATGATGACACGCCATTTTTAATTTTCTTTTATTTTCTCCTCTCTTGGCTCTCGCTGCGAGCAACGCTGTTGTCTCTAAGCATTGCCACCCTTCCAATGGCCACGCAGGCTGCCACCTCCTCCCCGCTTTGTCCACGTGAGCCGCCGGCGGCTCTGCCTCTCTGCCTGCCTCGATGCGGGCGGTCGGTGTACCCGCCACTCTCACCTCCGGCCATGCTTTGGAGTCTACAAACGACCCCGAGTTACACAACTTACTTCACCCCGTTTTATAAGGTTTATGGGTCCGAGGCAATCTTGCCCACCGACCTCGACTACGGCTCCCCAAGAACACTCGCGTTCAACGAAAGAGGAAACGAGTTGGCACTCGAGGACGCCATCGATCGGATCGACAAGGCGCGCGATATGGCTCTGTTACACTCGGCCAAATATCAACAAGCACTTCACCGATATCATGATCGTAACGTAAAGGCTCGCAACTTCATCGTCGGCGATCTCGTCCTAAGGCAAGTACTAACTACCGAGGACAAACACAAGATTTCACCGCCATGGGAAGGACCTTACATTATATCTTGGGTCATTCGATCCGGATCATACAAGCTCAAGACGATGGAAGGCCAAGAATCCACAAACGCCTGAAACATCGCCCAATTACATAAGTTTTATCCCTGAAACTTGGTCTTTTCCTTATCACCGTTGTGCCTCACACTCTCTCCGAACGACCATCGACCCTTGCCTTTGCCTTGGGTTGATAGTCGCTCGGGTCTTGGGAGGTACGCGGCACCCAAGTGTCCCTTTCTTGAAAATCTCACTAA
>JAUNZO010000868.1:0-24334 GCA_031894775.1 Chloris gayana | reverse complement strand
GCCTCGTTCGGTTACGTAGGATTGGGCCGGAATGGAGCCCAATCCGACCGGAACAAGATGAGGCGAGAATGAAATCGGTTCCCACGAAAATGGAACGTTCGGTTAGGCCCGACCCGAACGAAAATGGGTCGTTTCGCCCGTTCCGCGTCCACTTATCGGCCGCGTTCCGCGTCCACTTATCGGCGGAATCGATCTCCACCTCCGGACATGCGGAACGAAATCCCTAGGCGGCGTGGCTCGGGCGTGTGGTGGAGGGGGACATTTCATGATTTGCCCTCATACCAAATGGGACTTATAAATTTACCCTTATAGCAAAATTCCTTGATTTTTTACCCAAGGTCCCCACAAATACTTTATGATTTGCCCTTAAGGGGCCAAAATACCCTTTCGGAATAGCCACATCACCCCTTTTAGCCTAATTTTCTGCCACATGTATCATTTTTGCCACATGGACCTTTGCAAAAAGACGTAGTTGCCCCTAGCCCCTTCCAAACACCCCACCGGACCAGGTTGCCCTCCTCCCGCGCCCCCTTAGCCGGCCTGAACGAGCCGGATCGCCGACCCAGCCCCCACCGGTCTCTCTCTCGTTCGAACACGGAGACAGAGCAGAGCTCTCCATTTCTATGTTCTGAACTGAACAATAAAATTTAAACTCCATAAATTGAAAAAAAAACCCCAAATTCAGACATCATTTAAACTATATTCAAATAGCCCCAGATTGAAGCAGACATTGAAACAAAAAAATCCAAATTTAAACAGAACTCAACACAAGCCAAAAAATTCAAAGCAAACAAACCCCAAGTAACTTAAAGGCAGATATTTGCCATTTTACTTATAAGAGGTCCAGCATTAGCAAGCCTAATTAGAGTACGGATTACATAAAAGTGGCATAAACTGCAGCCATAATTTACATAAGGTTCATCATCACTAGTTAACTTAACTATTGTCCGATGGTCACCGGAGACAAAATACCACCGGATGTTCATCAGTTTTACCTATAACTACCATCACCAGCCATCTTCACAACCACCAACAAATTACCTCAAAAGAGTGTACCACCGGAACCACCAGACTTCCTAGACTTCACTTCTTGACCATGAGCACCACCAGCAGCCCCACCATCGGAGCAATCACCAGGATTGCTAGCATCCAAGCAACAAATGCTTTGTCCTTCTCCTCCTTGGCCTCTGCAAGCTTCTCCTTCATGCTCTTCTCCAAAGCTTCCATCTTCTGGACTCGCCTTGCCCATCGGGTCCACTTGCTTCATTGCGGCGCTGAACGAGCAACCATGAGCTTTTCATGGACCTTCTGCTGATCGGTAGTGGCCAACTCCCCCAACTTCCGGAGATCCTTGACAAATCTCTGGAACCTCCTAGAGTATGGTGGATCTTTGTAGTCCACATAGTGGCGAGTTCTTCACCACTGCAATGAAAAATGTAAGTCAAGATAATGTAGTAATGTAACAGAAAATAAAGGAACTATGAAAAAGAACAATGCAGCTATTGAGGTTGACTATGAGTATCCATATTCAGATGTTAACTTGAATCATAAAGAACAATAAGGGAAGCGAGAGACACTATAACAACGAGAGAGCATTGCAGATCATGAAAGAACCAAATGAGAGACTAAACTATGTAATTTATTTAAGCTACTGTAAATCCACATGAAAGATCAAGCACTAAATAGAAGCGAGAAAACTATAATTGACATGATCGGAGAACAAACTTACACTCAGCGCGCACCCGTAGAAGCGGCGCCCGGTGTCCTTGCCCCCAAAGCACACCTTTTTCCTGGCGCGCGTGCCATGGAAGCGTGTACGGCCCTCGGGGTCAAGGCCGTGCCGATTAGGCTCATCGGTGAGCTCGGAGGCACCGAGCCGGACAGGGAGGAGACCTACAACAACAAAAAGGAAACCTAATCATCATCTAACAAGCCGAACCGACATAAACGTTACATCATTCAACCCTAATCATCGGAAAAGGAACATCAATCTAGATGGAATCCATATTAATCCTCGAATGTACCCTAAATCAGCACGAATCGACCCGATCATCATCATTCAACCCTAAATCCGCACTAATCTACCCTAAATCCGCACTAATCTACCCTAAATCCTAGCTAATGTACCCTAAATCCACAACAAACGAAAAAAGGAGGCAACTTTCTTACCGTGGCGAAGGCTGTAGGAGCCGGCGCCGCCGCCGCCGCTGCTGGAGTCCGACCCACCACCGGCGTTGCTGCTGCTCCTTTTCTTGGAGCCGGAGCCGCCGCCGCCGTTGCCGCTGCGGGAGCTGGACCCGCCATTGTTGGAGCTCGAGCCACCGCCTCTGCTGCCCGACCCGCCGCCGCCGCCGCTGCTTCCATCGCCGTAGACGAAGACGTCCGGCAAGTCCGTGCGCTGGAGCCGGCGGGACTCCGGCGCCGGGCGAACACCTCGGTCACCGGCACCATCTCGCCGGCGACGGAGACGACGAGGCGAGGTAGGTTTTGGGGAGGGAGGAGTTGGCGCGGGAGCCGAGGGATTGGAGCGCGGCGGAGTGGAGTGGATCGGAGTGGGCGGCGGCGGCCTTGGGTTTTATAGACGGCGCACCCGTGTCGCCTCGTCTTCACCGAGGACCCACATGTCATCCACCAAGAGCATGTGGACCGGGGACAAAGCCGGGCCCGCAAGTCGGTGACGGAGAGTAGACCGACCCGAGGTGACATTTAGTTTGGTGCGCGCCCCGAACCGTGCGTCTCTTGGTCTCCCGTGCACGCGAGAAGTTACCCGGCTGCAGATGACATGTGGACCCAGCAATCCCACGTGGGTGCGCCGGCCGGGCCCGGCTCGCCCGCGCCCCGCCCGCCGCGCGGCAGGCGGCACTTTAGTACCACATCGCTCGCCAAAGCCGCGCCACACCGGGTTAAAAACCCAGCCGCTCCGACCACTCCCGAACTTCCGAATACAATCGCATCTCCGTGGCTTGTGGGCCGCTCGGCTTGGGCCTCCGAACGTGGGCTCGCTTATGAACGCGTGGGCTAGTAGGGCGGTCGACGGGCCGTCCGAACGTCCACAATGCTAGTAATGGCTGGCTCTGCTAGTAGGAGGCCCTTGTTCCGGGGCTTGGGCCCGTAGGTCCAAATTTTTTAGCATGTATCATGGTGGGTCCCACCGATCGTTGACTCATCCATTGGCTATACATGTCATTTTTGTTTAGTTCTACATAGATGAAGAAATTCAAAAGAAATTTAGCAAAATTACAGCACCTTTAGATTGTCATTTTGTTCCTATATATGTCAAACCACTTTCAAAAACATTTAATTTTCGTGAGATACATAAAAAACAAGCTCAAATACATTTTGCCAATTATTTGGTTTATTTTTATTTTGCAAAATACATGGAGTTTTGCCTTGAAACTTGGCATGGCATTGTTTTGGGACAATTCCAACACACTTGTATTTTTTTTAATTTTTTTTCTTAGTTTTGAAAAAAAAAGTGTGTTAAAATAGGCACATGTGCCCTATATGATTCGGGTTGTAGACCCAAATACATGGTAGAATGGCCATGTACATGTTCAGATCATTTTAAAAAATTCAAACAAAAATTCCATGAGTTTATCTCGTCCAAACTAGGCACACAAATGAAAAATCAGTGCCATGTGAATTATGTTTTGAGAAATAGAAATGTTCAAATAAATGTTGAAAATGGATCAATATTTGTGCAATATTTGTGTGAATGCACAAATTTAAATTCAATATTTCATGTCTAGATCAAAATAGTACCAAATGACAGAAAATGTTTTTATGATAACGTAGAAAAAAAACCACCTAATTTGGACCGAGAGATGAAGAAGATAAACAAGTTTGAATGTTTTAAATCAAATCAAAATGAGAAAAAATGAATGGCGCAAGAACTGGTCACGCTCGAGCGCGACACGTGGCTGGAGCGCCACACGCGGGAGTCTACCCGCGAGTCCATGCCATCCGGGCCCGAGACGGACCGCGTGGCATCTTGCCACCGGTGGGTGCGCTCGGCCGGGCCGGCTCGCCCGCGCCCCGCCCCGCCGCGCGCCGGGCACCCCTTTAGTACCACATCGCTCCCCGAGCGCGCGCCGCACCAGCTTAAAAACCCAGCCGCTCTGCCCTCTCTCGAACTTCCGAATACAACCGCTTCTCGTGACCTGTGGGCCGCTCGGTCCGGGCCTCCGAACGTGGGCTCGCTTATGAACGCGTGGGCTAGTAGGGCGGTCGACGGGCCGTCCGAACGCCCGCAATGCTAGTAATGGCTGGCCTGCTAGTAGGAGGCCCTTGTTCCGGGGGCTTGGGCCCGCAGGTCCAAATTTTTTAGCATCTATCATGGTGGGTCCCACCGATCGGTGACTCATCCAGGTGGCTATACATGTCATTTTTGTTTAGTTCTACATAGATGAAGAAATTCAAAAAAAAAATAGCAAAATTACATCACCTTTAGATTGTCATTTTGTTCCTATATATGGCAAACCACTTCCAAAAACATTTAAATTTCGTGAGATACAAAAAAACAAGCTCAAACACATTTTGCCAATTATTTGGTTTATTTTTATTTTGCAAAATACATGGAGTTTTGCCTTGAAACTTGTCATGGCATTGTTTTGTGACAATTCCAACACACTTGTATTTTTTTTTATTTTTTTCTTAGTTTTGAAAAAAAAGTGTGTTAAAATAGGCACATGTGCCCTATATGATTCGGGTTGTAGACCCAAATACATGGTAGAATGGCCATGTACATGTTCAATCATTTTAAAAAATTCAAACAAAAATCCCATGAGTTTATCTGTCCAAACTAGGCACACAAATGAAAAATCAGTGCCGGGTGAATTATGGTTTGAGAAATAGAAATGTTCAAATAAATGTTGAAAATGGATCAATATTTGTGTGCATGCACAAATTTAAATTCAATATTTCATGTCTAGATCAAAATAGTATCAAATGACAGAAAATGTTTTTATGATAACGTAGAAAAAAAACCACCTCATTTGGACCGAGAGATGAAGAAGATAAACAAGTTTGAATTGTTTAAATCAAATCAAAATGAGAAAAAATGGTTGGCGCAAGAACTGGTCGCGCCCGAGCGCGACACGTGGCTGGAGCGCGACACGCGGGAGTCTACCCGCGACTCTATGCCATCCGGGCCCGAGGCGGACTGCGTGGCAGCTTGCCATCGGTGGGTGCGCCGGGCCGGGCCCGGCTTCGCCCGCGCCCCGCCCCGCCGCGCGCCGGGCACCCATTTAGTACCACATCGCTCCCCGAGCGCGCGCCGCACCGGCTTAAAAACCCGGCCGCTCCGCCGATTCCCGAACTTTCGAATACAACTGCTTCTCCGTGGCCTGTGGACCGCTCGGTCCGGGCCTCCGAACGTGGGCTCGCTTATGAACGCGTGGGCTAGTAAGGCGGTCGACGGGCCGTCCGAATGCCCACAATGCTAGTAGTGGCTGGCCTGCTAGTAGGAGGCCCTTGATCCGGGGGCTTGGGCCCGCAGGTCCAAATTTTTTAGCATCTATCATGGTGGGTGCGCCTGGCCGGGCCCGGCTTCGCCCTCGCGCCGGGCACCCCTTTAGTACCACATCGCTCCCCGAGCGCGCGCCACACCAGGTTAAAAACCCGGCCGCTCCGCCCACTCTCGAACTTCCGAATACAAGCTGCATCTCCGTGGCCTGTGGGCCGCTCGGTCTGGGCCTCCGAACGTGGGCCTGCTTATGAACGCGTGGGCTAGTAGGGCGGTCGACGGGCCGTTTGAACGCTCACAATGCTATTAGTGGCTTGCCCTGCTAGTAGGAGGCTTAGATCCGGGAGCTGGGGCTAACAGGCCATTTTTTTTTATTTTTCGAGAGAATCTTGGAAGCAACAGGTTCTTGAGCAAAATTTCAAAATCTTGAGCAACAGGATAACATTTAGCATTTCAGAATTTAACAGGATACATTTAGCATTTCAGAGATACAGGATACATTTAGCAAAATTTCAGAGATCCATTTAGCAAAATTTCAGAGATCCATTTAGCAAAATTTCAGTGTTGGTACAGCAACTCATCGAACAAAACTCATCCAAACAAGAACAGCCCAAAAAACATCCATGCACAGTTGGCTGACCTTATTCAGGGACTATGTAAGTTTTAACTATTGGTGTAAATTTTTGAGCTATATCTTTAATTTTCTTGGTGTAAATGGTTTCTTTCTAGAGAACTCTTTTGAGCACTCCACTCTCTCCCAGGGCATGTACTCTTCCACTAGATCAGGAACATGTACATGTCTTCCCCTTCTTTTCTTTTCAACTTGAGCAGCAACATCCTTGTCTTCAACTTGAGCAGCAACATCCTTGTCTTCAACTTGAGCAGCAACATCCTCCTTTGGATCAGCAACATGGATAATCCTCTTTCTTTTCCTCTTGATTGTTGGTTCTATGACTTCAAGCTCTGGATCGTCAACATACATCTTTTGTTTTCTTGCCAAGCTTACCTTGCTCCTGGAGCACCTGACCCTATAAAAAAACCATGACATGTAAAGTGGTCACAACAGCCACAACTATTACATGAATTAAGACAACAACATTATATGTAAAGAGGTGGTCTTACCTCTTCTTGGGTACATGGAACAAGCATTGTACGCTGTTTTTCCGGTGCCCATCTTTCCCGCATCTGCTGCAGATGGACTGTCTTTTGCGCTTTCCATTTGACTTACCCTTTTCAAGACAGGAAGGGAATCTGTTCTTCCTTTGCCTTCCTGCCTTCCTGTCCTTCAGTGTTGGGGGCATGCAATAGAAACCTTTGCCATCTTCCGGCCACTGGTTCCTGTCACAAAGAGCTGGGATTTCCCCTCATATGCAACCTCATTGAGGTAGGTACTGTAGAACATGTCACAATAGAGGCTGAGATTTGGATTTCTCAAGGAAGTGATGAATGCTAAAGCATGGCAGCAAGGTTTGCCGGTGACTTGCCACTCTCGGCAGCTGCATTGTAGTGATCCGAACTTAACAACATGCCTCACCAATTCTACATCATTGTGCATCTCTGCCACTCGAGCCGTCTCTTCGGAGCCTTTCAACACCCTGAGATGCTTCAATCCTCTAGACCTAGCATTCAACTCGAACTCGGATTGCAGGAAGGACCCCACCCTTGGGAAGCATTTTGGAAATCTTCCTCCTCTTGTACCAAAGGGTCATAACCTTCTCCCTATAAGCATCGGCTAGGGAATCGAGAGGAAGATCTTTTAGGTCCTTTACCCATGCATTCCAAGACTCCGTGAGGTTGTTGTTAATGTAGCTGCATTTTATCTTTTCGGAGAACATACTCCTAGACCATATCATCTTGTGGTGGTCTTGGATCCATGTCTGTACTTCGGGGCAAGCATTGTACACATAGCTCGGGTGTCTCTCGCGCCTATCGGGCCTATAAGCTTGTGCAGCAACCCACATGTGGCGAAACACTTTGCCACTCCATTGCTTCTTCAAATTATCCATTAGATGGTTGAAGCACTCCCGGTGCTCGAGCATTAGGGAATACATCGGTAACTCGTTGTTTCGAGCCCTTTGCAAGCATCCGACGATATGGCAAGGTCGGGAGGATCACCGATTGTTGCTTTGATCTGCTTCAGGAACCACTCCCAATTGTCCCTGGTCTCTGAATCAAAGAAGCCAAAGGCAAGAGGATACATCCAGTTATGCCCATCTACCGCATTGGCGAAGCAAGCCGTCCCTCCCACCGCCCATTCGGAGCTGTAGCATCTAAGCTAATGTATGGCCCGATCGCACGATCGAATCCAAACCGGCAAGCCTCAAAGGAGCAGTAGAATCTTTTGAACCTCTTTGTGCCATCACTGCAATCTTCAACATCTATCTCAATCACACTTCCTGGACTCTCGGCTAAAACAGCAGCCTTGAACCTCCAAAGCCAATCGAAGCTGTCATCAAAGGAACCGAACAATTTGTTGGAAGCCTTAATCATGCCTCGCATAAACTGTGGAATAATGGATGTTTATTCCATATCTTTCCAACAAGATCCTTTGTAGCTCCCTTGCACCAATGCTAGGTCTTTTCTTCAGATCAACCGCAACTTTATCTCGCTACCCATGCTTGGTTGGCCATTTTGGATGTCCGTAGAGTGGAAGCACACGTGTGGACTCCACTATTTATCCGAACCTGCAATACAAATGTCACAAGTAAGAAACATGCATAAGAGGTCAAATAGAAATAAGAGGACAAGTATGCATAAGAGGAAAAATAGGAATGTACCACGACGGTTTTGTCTTGTTGAGTTTTAGCGTGTATCCTCCATGGACAGCCTTCAGCTGAGCATTTGCCGATGAACCGAGTCGTGTCGGATTTCAATGTGTCAAGTTCAAATTCTTCGGCAATTGCATGATGCCGGATAGCAAGTCTGAAATCGATCATGCTTTCGTACACAGCTCCAAGCTGTCATATCAGGATCCTCTGTATCCCGGTTGTTCACCTGCTCATTACCTCTCTCAATAACAGGAATCGCTGCCTCGTCCATCGCTTTCTGCAGATCGGGATGAGTTACTGGAACTTGAGCAGCTGTTCTCCTAGAGGCTTTAGCCTCATCTCTTTTGCTTTGGCAATGTTACCTCCGAGCTCAGCTTCAATGAGCCCAAAAGCTGCGTACACCGCCTCTTCATCGAGAATAAATGGAGCCTCTTTCCCAATCTCATCAATTTCAAATGGTTCAACCTCCAACATTTCATTCCAATCAACACCATTCTGTGAAATGATGACAGGTGGGACATATGGCTCAGCTGGAGTTCCTTCTTCAATTAATCCAAAAGGTAGTGCGGGTGATTTGTCTTTATCTGCTGCTATTGGAGCACAATCTGGTGATGGATGTGATGCTGCTGTTGGAGCACAAGATGGTGATGGAGCTACAGCTTCTGTTGGAGCTTGTGCACAAGCAATTGATGGAGCTTGTGTTGCTGTTGTTGCACAACCAAATGATGGAGCTGTTGCTGCATTTGATTTACACTTTTTCACAATCTTCTTCCTGGTCCTAATTGGTTTCAGAACCTCCATACTCATGAATTCCTGGATTGCTGCCATTTTCATGTCTACTCGACCAAGCACTCAACTCTTGCAGCACCAACTCTTTGGTGGAACCTTGTGGAACAAGCCTAACAATCAATGGTACAAGTCTGGTGTCACTAGCGAGAAAGAATATTGTGGCCAGGTCTAGAGTGTTTCTAATTGGTATCGGGAAACAAGCAAGGCTGTGCATTCCATAGAACACAACTTCTCTCCCATAGTGTTTCCCAAATTTTTCCTCAATTTCCTCTAGCATCATTGCACCATTTGTCCACCAATCATGACGAGCTATGAATTGTCCTCCTTCTCCTTGAGTATTAACAACCACCCTGAATGCGGTATTGGATTCAAATCTGCATTGACATTCAAACAAAATAAACGATATTATTTACAAGAGCTACTGAAATATGATAAAGCACAAACTAACACAAGAAATTTACTCACCCTGGAGGAACCTTAAACTCAAACATGCTGACACTGCGACTTTCGGCCACTTTCTCATTTGCAAGCTCAACATAATCAATTGCTGCCTCTGGTTCTTGCATGACTTGCACAGCTTCTTGCTTAGGAACTTGGATAGATTCTTGCTGAACCACTTGCACATCTTCTTGCTGAGGCACATCTTGTTCTTGAGCTGCTTGCACATCTTCTTGCTCTTGCACATCTTGTTCTTGAGCTGCTTGCACAACTTCTTGCTCTTGCACATCTTGTTCTTGAGCTGCTTCAGCTTTCCTAGCAGCACGTGTCGCTTTCGCCCTTTTCAAGCTTGGTACCTCAATGCCCTTCTTCTTCATATCCCCGACACGCTGCCTCTTCAACTTTGCCCACCTCTTTTTTCTCTCCTTTTCCTCCTTAGCTTGGAGATAGCCTTTCGGGAAGATTTTGGCAAGGATAGGCATAACCTTACTCTTATCATATTGCATGAAAAGAGAGTAAAGTTGGATATTACTCTCAGGTGCAACAAAAGCTTTTGACTCCTTGTCATAGCCTTCAAAAACAACATCGTTGTCTTCACCACATTTTGCCTCCCTAAGCCTAAACTCAGCCTCAAGCTCTTCCAATAACATCACACCAGGGTCCACCATTCATGCTGCCCAACAAAACCTCCATCTCCATCTTGTGTGCTTAGAAGGATTCTATATGCACACTCGGGATCAAAACTGCAAGAAAAATTGAGTTCAAATCAGTTCTATGGAAATCCATGACTAGCATAATTTTCTAGACACATATGAACAAGGGCATGTCATAATCAAGTTAAATAGCCTAAAATATGTCTACAAGATTTTCAACATAATTTTCTGGACACTAATGAACTAACAACTATTTAAATTAATTTTTGGAAAAGTCTATAGCCTACAATCTGGTCCTGTTTTGTTCTACCATCAGATTTTCATCATAGCCTACAAGGTTTTCAACATGCCAATAAGTTCTTAAACTCTAACATCGGAGATTCAGAGATTCTTAAAATCTTAAATTCAGAGATTTAGTTGACATGCCACTAACTCTGAATTGATGCTTCAATTTTTTCATGAATTCAGATATAAGTTCACATTTGCAACCATTCACATCAATTCAGAGATCAATCCACATCAATTCAGACATAAACATTTCAGGCAACCATTTCAGGCACTGTTTTTCATCAATTCGAGAGATAAATTGACATCAATTCAGAGATAAATTAAGACATAAACAATGTGACGAGCACTCGTTTTTCACTGTTTTTCATCATTTCGGAGAAGTTTCTAAGCATCTCAGAATTTTTTCAATCAATTTAAACATCCCATGATCAATTCAAAAATCATCCATGAACAATTCAGCATCAATCAACTAACCCCGGAGGACATTCTACAATTGAAGCCATCTTGGACCCGCCGCCGTCGCCGCTGCTCCGCCATCGCCGCTGCAGTGACATTAGCTAGGGTTAGAAAGGTGCGGAGGAAGGGGAAATCGAGCAGGAGCGGGTTTGGGGTTCGGGGCTGCGCGAGGAAGGAGAAATAGAGCTCCTACCAGCTCAACATGGCCGGAGACGACGGGCGCCGCCGGAATCGCCGCCGCCGCAGCTTCGCTCGGCGGTCGGGACGAGCCTCGGCCGACCAGCGCCAGCAGCGAGGCGCCCTTCCGACCAGGTGCCGCGCGAACTGGTGCTGGTTCGACCAGATGGCGCGTACCGGTCTGCTCTTTCCATCGGGGTAAAATCGTAATTTCGCAGGTCCTTGCCACGTCATCGGGGGAAAGCTGATGTGGCAGGGTCCAGGGCAAATCATAAAGTTTTCCTGAAATCTTGGGCAAAAAATCAAGAAATTTTGCTATAGAGGTAAATTTATAAGTCCCATTTGCTATAAGGGTAAATCATGAAATGTCCCGTGGTGGAGGCGGCGGCCGAGGCAACGGCACGGGCGCGGGCTCGAGCACTCCCGGCGACGGCGCTCCTCCTTCGCGTCGGCGCAGCACCTTCGCGACGACGCGGCGGCTCGACCCGGCGACGGCGCGGCGGCTAGACCAGGTGCCGGCGCGGCGGCTCTACCCGGTGACGGTGCGGAGCCTGAGCACGGCTACATCGACGGCGATCTCCGCCGTCGGTTTCTCACCTGTAAGCCCTCTTCCCTTCCTCTGGTTGCAGTGTTTCTTTGCCTAGGATTCGCTAGATTCACGTGCTAGGTTTCTTCAGTTCTATGCCTGAGCTCAGATCCGTGTAGTGGTACAATATGGATTAGGATGTCTACTGGTTTCTTGATTCGTTGGTTCGTTCGATCTGGGAGTATGGATTTGGCCTGTGGCACCGAGGTACAGCTCGATGTGCGTTCAGCATACCAACATCAAGGATGTGGATTCTTCCGTGCCGTAAAAAATAATAATCTCCACTAAACATATCAATACCAAGGCAGGAACTGATCTCAGATAAGGATCGGTTTTGGTGATATTTTTTTCTTCGATTAGCATTTTTGGACTTTTGGCCATTCAAAAGGTTCAGGTGGCTCGGATCGGTTTTAGTGATTGAAAAGGTTAGCTGCCTATGGACTCTACACTGGTAGAACATGAATCCCATGTATGTAATGGATATATTTTTGTGAGCTTTCTCTAGTATAGCCTTTAAGTACTTCCCTTGAGCCTCAATTCGCATCTCCAGCTTCTTTTGCACCTGAGAATGCAGAAGTCAAGTGATCGAATTCAGTTTAGCTTCAGTTAGCTGTTGTCAGATCTCAGTCAATGTTTAGGCGTCGACACTCAAGTAATGCCATTCTGGTTTTAGTATGCTTGCTAAAGAATTGTGTGAGACAGAGATTAATGGATTCCATTGATTGATTTCCACTCTTGTCAATTGAGAATGCCTCCATGGATAAATCAAAGCAACGATGGCTACTATTATCATACCCCTGAGTATATCTAAGTTGTCGAGCACTTTTATTGTGCTCCATGATACCAAATTCTACTAAGTATCATGCATATAATCTAACCCTTCATTATCCAGGGTAATATGGTAATTAGTCATTAATATATTCTGAGTATCTTAATTCAATCGCACCTACAGTCCGTCATCCACCCGTTCTCTTCCCCGTATGCAATCGTTTCTGATCCCGTATTTTTTGTTGAGGATGCCGATCAGGCGTTGCTGCCTGCGGGCACGCGCAGGAGCATGAGCTTTTGCACGCGCACGAGCACAAGCAGAAGAGCTCTGCGCATCGCAGTGGTGCGGCAGGGCGGGCAAGCCCGCGTCGAGCGGCGCGGCAGGGCGGGCGAGCTGGCGTCATGCAGGGATCGAAGTGGCAGAAGAGCTCGTCGCGGCGCAACAGACCGGGGCGACCTCGCGTCGAGACTGCTCATGCTGCCATAGCCTCCGCCGCCGACGGCGGATGACGAACATTTAACCGCTGCCCAATAAAATGAAACCTGCAATTTTCATTTGCCCCTTCGAAAATAAGAACAATTAAAAAGTGATCATTGGTTGATTACTAAAATACCATTTGATACTTATGATACCCCTCTATGATACTTATGATACCAGTGGGAATTTAAAGTATCATGATCATGATCTCAACCATTGGATCCAAATATTAAACGGTAGGCATTCAATCTGGAGTACAGTAAAAGTGCTCAAGTTGTCACTACCGACTTTCTGATGTTATCTGTGTAAATTTCCTGCTATGGTTGCCTGGTTCAATCAAGCAACTCCACCTGAATTTCCTGCTATGATCGTTTCATTATTGCAGCATGACATTACTCCACCTGAATAGTTTTGTATATTGTTTACTGCATGTATAACTTCAGAGGTCAATGTTTTTCTTTTGTCCCAAAAAAAAAAACCAATGAACATGCAAATTTCAGTGCCTTTCCTGAAAGGAATATTGTTGAGTGATTGTAGAAATTTTAGTTAAGAATTACTCCCTCTGTTCTTTTATTCTTTACGTTAGGACAAGAAATTTAGTTCATTTTTTGAATGCAGTTGTTAATTGTTATATGGGGCTGTTATGCATTATTTATCGATGGCTAGTTTTTGTAGCTTAACTGGTTTCTAGTAGCTTAATCACTCAAGTTGTTATGCCTTTGTAACCTGCAGATCACCCCAGCACCCCCTAGGATTGGAGAGGACGAGCCTCCGCCCTCCTGGGATCCTGTAGCTACTCCACCAACCCTAGCAGGTACACCTTCTATTGATCCTATACAAATAACTGACCTTTATTAGTGAATAATTTTCTGTTATGAAGATACCTGCATTGCTTGTATTTTCCTTTGCTACTACACAAATCCTTCTGCAACTTGTATGAATATATTCTCTTGTGAAAATAGAGAAGCTACCTACATTGTTTTCTTCATGTCTCTTGTAAAAACAGAGAAGCTACTACACAATGAAGCTACCTGCATTGTCTTCTTCATGTCTTTGATGGATATTTAACCCTTTGCCTTGCTTCTCAGGTGTTGTATGGAGCATCACACTACTGAAGTTCAAGTTGAAAAGTGACCTGGCAGGATAACCTCAATGCTTTGCTTGCTTAAATTTCTGTCAAACTCTATTTTTTGTACTTGAGCTCATGGTACCGGCAAGGGATTACATAGTTTCTTTGGTGATTGCACTCTATTGGGATTGCCGTTTGTCAAGAGAGTATACTTTATGTAAACTATTCCTAGTTTCTCTGATGATTGCATTCTATCAGGACTGGACATATGATTCCAATTTGGTGATTGCATTCTAGCCTAAACTATTCTGGTGATGTTGAACACTATTGCTTGTGGAGTTTCTAGTGAAAATAGTTATGAAATCTGTTGGAAATCCTAGGTTGAAGTACTCTTATAATCCAGACTGAAATGCTGTCCAAAATTGTTACTAATATGTGCTGAAATGCTGGTGAAAATAGTGCTGAAATCTGGTTGAAATTATTCCTGTGTAAACGAACAGTGTTTTGAGATGAAAATGTTCCGGTAGGATTGGAATCCCTTGAAAAAATGAAACCAGTTGGTTGAAGTGAACCAACCGGATTCACTCATTCCCCTCCTAAAATTATTCTAGGCCCTTTTTCAATCCTATCTAACCGAACAAGGCCTAGGCCTAAGTCATATAAACTTCGACGAGCGGGATCAACCTGGGTCGAGCGGCAGAATTGCACCAGAATTGGTCGAGACACCAAGACCCAAGTGCCCCCGCGGCCACGGGGTCGAGGCTCACCAGACTGATCTAAATTCCCGCAAGGCTCGGGGGCTGAAAAACTGTTGGCAAGTCAAAACAGGGAGCAAAGGAAAAGAGCAAGGAAAATTTCAAAGGCAAAAACAAACTTAAAAGCCCGAGCCTCGACGGACTGAGCACCACAAACGCCAAAAGTTATTACAATAAAAAAGTCTTTTCGGACACGACGGCCCATTGTTTGCACGATAAACCAAATAAAAATAATTCCTAACTACTTCTCCCCGTCCTGCTTGGGGAGAGCTCCTTCTTCGTATTTTCTGGCTAGGGTCTCGGCAAAGGCGTGGGTCTCCTCGTGGACCGGATGCAGGTCCTTCTGGGTGAACTCCTCGTAGGCACCATAGCGGCTGACCAAGCAGGGGCGAAGCTACGTTCAAGGATTGGTGTCAGCTGACACCAATGATTTTTTGAAAAATCAATGGAAAATTACTGTTTAACACTATTAATAAAGTGATCTGACCCTACTGGTTATGCTAGCTGACACCAGCGACTTTGCGTCCTGGCTTCGCCCCTGTGACCAAGTCTCGTAATGGGTCGAAAGGACCCAAAAGGCTGTATGTACGTCAGAGCGCACGCCTTGCCGGATCCATTCCCGCCCTGCAGCCATCACCGCAGCTAGATACGCAGCGGGCGAGGCCTCGGGGTCTAGCGCCACCCCAAGCTCCTGGCAGCCCTGGACATGATGATACCCAGCTCCTCGTTCACTCCACCAGCCCGGGCCGATGACTCACGCACCGCCGCCAGCTCCTTTCTCAAATACTGCGCAAACGACGCGTGATGGAGTAAGCAAAGACGGAGCAAAGAACATGACAACAAAATGAACGCAAACAGCGGAAAAGCAGAGGAACAGAAAGCACGTACCGTCGCGTTGGGCTTGGGCTTCTTGGAGTTGGCCCAGGTGCGCCGCCGATGCTTCGACGGACGCCTTGGCAGCTTCTTCCGCCTTGGTGCGCTCGGCCTCTGCCGCCTGGAGCCGCGCCGTCAATCCATCCGCCCACGCGGCCACGCCAGCGCATCCTCCAGCTCCTTCCGCTAAAAATATGGAGGAAATACGACACAAATAAGGAAAATCACTACGAACTTATATATCAAGCAAAAAGAAAATAGAAAACTATCTCTTCAATGAATAATAATGCAACCCGGCTAAAAATAAAGAAACAAGTATAATATATCTATCAAAATTGCCTATAAAAAATCCAGAGGCAAATGTCTACAACCATATTATCAGAGGAGCACTCTATAAGTTAAGCATGTACTCCATCCCTTACGATATTGATGTCGTCGCTAGTACAATCAAAAAGTGCAAAAATTCTTGTCGTCGGTAGTACAATTCTTTTTCACCTCCCCCTCCTCACCGATTGCTAGCACCGATTGCTGCTCACCAGAGCCCGATGCGCACTGCCGAGACCCCGCCGCACAAGGAAGTTGACCGAAGATGAGGGTAGGCGGCCGGCAGCGAGTGGGAGGGCCGCAAGTGCCGTCGTTGTCGCCCTTTAACAGCAGCTCCTCCTCGTCCCCCTTCAACGGCAGCACTTCGGCACACCTTCTGCCGCTCCCGCCGGTGGCGTGATGGATGGAGCATTGCGTAGTTGTTTGGTGCTCCTTGTCCGTGCTTCCTCCTCCTCGCCCACTAATCCTCCATGTTCGCACTTGTTAGGTACGGCGAAGAGCGGCTCCTCCGCCGCCGCTGCCATACTTGAGAGCTCGATAGCAACTTGGATCTTGCTGAACTACGGTGGGGAAAGGGAGGGAGGCAACCTTGCAGTGGGGAGACATTGTGGCTTGGGAGAGTGTGCCGAGGCAAGGGCTCATTGGGGAGACGGGAAGGGCACGAGTGGGGCGGGACTGGGGGAGACGGGAAGCCGGGAACTCGCTGGTCGTTGGAGTCGGGGAGGGAGCCACACGCAATGCTGGGTGTTGAGGGTAGAAAGGTCCATTTCGAGTTTCCTTAATCGCCACGAAGCTGACGAGAACCACATCAAAATCGTAACGAGAGGAGTACTTAAACAAGATGAAGATGCACTAGGCCCCCTAGTGGGTTTTGGTGATAAATGACAAATGATTAAAAGCTCTAATGTTGTTATTGAGTCATTGTGCAGGACAACAAAGTGATAGTATCCACAATGTGAGAAAGTAAACCCCTCAATTAAAAAGTGATCAAGTACTCAAAACGCAAAGGCTTCAAGTTTAGATTTATAGCTTGTTGAGTATAGGTGTGCCAAACTATTAAGAGGGGTGAGACGATCTTACGTGCAGGGAAGAATGTGCTCTAGTTGCCTTCAAACAATCTGGAACCAAAACACTCTTTCTCCAAAGATCAAAAAGCCTACCTATCTCCTATCTTTTCCACAAATGACGGAAGTTCCGTGCTGGGCTGACGGAAGTTCCGTCGGTTCCGAGAAAGTTTGGGACGGAAGTTTCAACCACGACGGAAGTACCGTCCGGCATGTTTCGTGTTTGACCTAATGGGGTGACGGAAGTTCCGTCAAGACCAATCATTGACTTGAGCAACGACTCTTTTAGAGCCCACACTATATATAGCTTTGACCTAACCCGTGAGAAAAAGTGCTGGTGCTTTTTAAACTCTCGGATCTTGCTCAAGCTCTCTCCCTCACTCCTCTCCACTCCTCTTGAGATCCAAAGCCATTGGAGTGAGCTCCCATCTTGATTCTAAGCTTGATAGCATCAACCTAACCTAGAGCACATCTTCCCTTAGCAACTAATCTCGTTCCTCACTTGTTACTCTTGGAGATTCGTTCTCCTAGATTGACTAGGTGTTGCCCTAGAGCTCCCAAGCTTGTGGTGAGCCTTGGGAAGTTTGTGAAGGTTGTGATTCGCCTCCGCAAGGAAAAGAATCCGAGGAAGAAGAAGAAAAACAAGTTTGACCTTTGTGGTCACTTGGGAGGATTAGGGTTGAAAGAAACCCGGCTCTTTGTGAGCTCCCCAACGGAGACGTAGGAACCTCTTTGTGAGAGGTCCGAACTTCGGTGAAAAATCTCCGTGCCTCCCTTGTTCGTTTTTGTTATGTGTTTGTTTGTTCTCCTCTCGGGTGTGTTTTCGCCCGATCTACTTGTGTGTTGTGTGTCTACTAAATTCCTGCAGGTACAACACTCTCAAGGCAAAAAGGAAGGTTTCCATTCAAGCGGAATCGTGAGATTTCCTCCTTTGCTTCATTCCCTAGGTTTTACTCTCTCCACCCCGACGGAAGTTCCGTCGGTGACGGCAGTTCCGTCGGTGGCGAATTTAACCTATTTGTTTTAAGTGTTGTGATTTTCAGGTTTTTATTTAGATTGCCTATTCACCCCCACCCCTCTAGGCAACTTTCACAAGAAATTACATTTGACCATTCATCTTGTACACATATGTAATATAAAAATAAGTAAGGACATGTTTAGAGCCATCGAGTTTCAAATAAACTATTTTTTCAAACTAAAAATCCTCCAAACGTACTAGTTTCTTAGTTAGTTTAAGAAAATTGACTTATGGATTTCTAAAAAGTTGATTTATAGTTTTTAGAACCCAGAATCCAAATAGCATATCTGGTCTAACCCAGCTAATGCTAGTTTTTATTTCATTCTAGTTCAATAGATACCTAAAAGTTGGTTTATAGTTTTTAGAAACTATATTCCAAACAGCATAACTCAATTTCTATTTGGAAACCAGTTTTTTTAAAAAGAACTATAATAAATCCAAACAGGAGTTAAATCATACTCTAAATATATCTAATGATAAAACAAATTATAATAAAATAAATAATATTTACATAAATAATTCAAATAAGATGAAGGGTCAAACAATACTTGAAACAATTATTTATATTTTTGAACGGAGGGAGTACTTTCTTAAATTAGAAATTACTATTATTATTTGGGTAATAGCTATAAATCAATTTTGAACTAGAATTCTTATCCTCCCAATGATAATAAATCAAAGAAAAAATGAAGGAAGTAGAGAAATGGAATGCAATAAGTTAAAAAAATGTTAGCTTGCAAAGCCCTATATACAGCCATGCACTACATCACATAAGCTGATCGAATTGTCTAATCTCTCCATACATGCCAAAATTGTGCCTGATGATCCCGCAAAAAGAAAAATGCTTATAAATAGGACGAGTTAATTTTATAACCCACCAATACTTAGATCTTGTGTTTACAAAACCATCATGTATTATATCTTTGATAAGTTCATACGGTCTCTAATTTTGACCATGACATGATTTGCTCCGCAGGTCTCGTTCCTCTCCAAGCCTCCTGCAGTGCACGGAAGGGCATGCCAGGCCCCTGTCACTGAGTAGCAGCAGCGAACGACCGAAAAGTATATTAGGAATTTCAAACAGACCAACACATAATCGAATGGAGAGTAGATTTAGATCCCGTGTGTTAAAACAGAGTTTCACGTGTAAACCATAAAAGCAACTTGTCGTCCAAGGCTCCAAGCAGAGTTTCACGCATCGATGCTCGTTTTGCAGCTCATAACCACGATCTGTTCATCCGACTTAAATCATCATTACCTGAATGTAGCCTTTCAATCAATGTACCAACCATGAAAAAGATCTTCCAATCTGTTCTGAGGCTGATATGAGCCAACCGGATGTGAATGACAATCGCTGCCTCTATCAACTATACGTGTACTGAATTACGAGTTTCTGGATGTTCCAATTAATGAAAATTTTGGACGTTCCAGTACTATCCGGCCCGTACAAGCCAACCTGATTTTGAATAACTAGTTATAGTTTTGTGCAATTCACTCTTTTTAAAACTTATACCAAATTGATAAATGTTTATTCTACAATAATTTGTTGCTTCAAAATTCTTACATCTATTTTTTCCACATTATATTTTCTGGTAGTTGATAATATTTTAATAATATTTAACTTTTTTCATTTATATTTATTATCGAGAAGACTATCCAATTTCATTATCATGAATATGTGCAAATAATAAAGAAACCTGATAAGGAAACACATATCGAATCACTATACTCTCTCACTTAATGATAAAACACCTTTGAACATATATAATCTACTATAGAACTCCTTGGTCACATACTGAAAATTAAACAAATCTTTGCAGTTATTTAGGATCCTATCCCTTATTAAATGTGTGATTTGAATTTATGATCTTTGACCAAATTAGGTCCCATCTCCTTATTGGAAAACCTCTTCATGTCTTAGAGAAAAAGTATGACAGATTTCAAATGTCACTGGAGCTAGAGAACCTGGTTGGATAGAGATGTTAATAAATATGTAATATTTTGCTGTCAAAATGATATTGCTATGTTAGATACAGTATATGTAACATCTGGGGCGAACAGAGTTTGATGTCACTAAAATCATCTACGTGTGTTGGATCATAGTCTTTACGTTGTCGTCAAATATAATCTAAAAGCTACTTACACTATCTTATGGTTACATACATGGACCAAAGCTCGACCCGAATAAAAATGAAGGTGACACAAGAGATAGTATCTCAATAAACACAACGCTGCGCCTAAATTCTAGTGTACATCTAAAAATGCAATAAAAATATAGATAAATAGAAAATATAACTATGTACTAGCATGTAAAAGTTAAGGTACAACTAAACATGAAGTAAGAGAAAATAAAAGAGAAATCAACATAATAGATTACTGGTCTATGATAAATAGTTACAATCAGCACAATTCATAGGTTTACTTTTTTTCTTTATCTTTGCAAATGAATAAAACTTTTGCATGATGATAAATAGTTGTATACTCTACTCATCCATATTATTTCTGTTACTATTTTAGATGTATATTTGAAGATATTATTATAATTAGCAATACACCTAAGCATCTTGTAGCACTTGATATTTTCCCTTGACTAGCATGTCACAAGAAGCATACCCTTCTTGACCTGAATATGCATTGATATTTTGGATAAATCTGAGCCTGGGCCTCTTCTTCTATTTCTTGATTGATGAATTCATCTATTCAGAGCAGCTAGCTTTTGGACAGAATTGGACTTGAAAATGAGAGCAGATTTGCGAATGCCCCTAGTAGTAATATGGTAACATCTAAACACCTTGTATCACTTTATATTTTAGTTGACTAGCATGCCACAAGAAACATGTCCTTCTTCACCTACTATGCATTGATATCGGATAAATCTGATATTGCGCCTCTTCTTCGATTTCTTGATTTATGAATTCATCTCTTCAACTGAGATTGCTTCCAGACAAAAACTCACCATATCAGTTACCTGTGTCTTTTTTAACCTTTCAAATTTCATGGCTATTATAACTCATCAAGAGCAGAATGTGAATCGTGCGTCCATCTTCAATTAAAAATTGTGAAGAAAATGCCCAATTTCTGCAGGTTATGCCGCGCTTGACCTGTCTTGAACTAACTCATTTCCCTTTTGGAACAGTTATCATAAGTATCGGAAAAAGATAGGTCCTGTTTGGGTGTTATAGTTTCTCAAAACTAAAGTATTGAAAAATCATGATTTTAGAAACCATTGTCAAGCAAAACCATGGTTTAGAAAAAAGAGGTCAAGAGTGAAGTTTTAAAAAGTTCAAAATAGTTACACTTTTATCAATACTATGGTTTTTAAAACTACAAAACCTGTTACATCCAAACACCTCCATACCTACTAAAACTAAAGTATTTTACAAAACTGTAGTATTCTTATAAAACTCCAAAAATTGTTTATATCCAAACAAGGCCTAATTGTGTTGAAATAACTCGCCAAATCCCCCTGGCCACAAAACATATGTACGCGCACGAATCTCAAAGCCCTACACCAGGTCTTGGCCCTAGAATTCGAACGGGATCTTGCAAACGGCTCTGGCCTCCTCGGGGAAAATTCAAGAAATAGCACCCATAAAAGTGGTCATCCAAGAAAAGCCATCGATAAACGTAGCATCCAAACAACGCCACTCTTTGTTGCTCTCCTCTCCAATTCATAGCATTATCTTATTTTTTTCTTTTTTTCAGCTAATGGAAACATGGGCGGACTGTTTTGCCCCGACCAAAACAGATCGAATCGAAGGCGTGCTTTCTCCTGCTAACCCTACCGAGGCTCCAGCGGGACCGGCGGCGGGCGAGCGAGCTCCGAGCACGGCGCCAAGCGCGCGGCTCGCGGCGCCAGGCGGGCGGGCGAAGTGTCGGACGGTGGACCGGCGGCGGGCGGGCTCCAAGCGCGCGGCGGGCGGGCGAGCTCCGGGCGCGGCGCCGAGGGCTCGGCTCGCGGCGCCAGGCGGGCGGGCGTGGCGTCGGGCGGGCGGGCGGGCGCGCGAGCCATCGGCCGGCGCGGCGACGAGCGGGCAGGCGGGCGGGCGGCGCGGCCGCGCGGCATCGGGCTCCGGGCGGCCAGGCGGGCGGGCGGGCGCGGCCGCACGGCATCGGGCTCCGAGCGGCCGGGCGGGCAGGCGGGTGGGCTCCGAGCGCGCGACGGGCGGCTCGGCACCGGACGCACGGCGGGCTGATCTGGCAGAGCTCAAGGCGGAAGACGCGATGGATGAAGAAGTTCTGCCTTCCAGCACGGATGAAGCATGCAGCAACACCTGTCTTGCCGGGGTGAGTCATGGATAGATTGATGTATTACACTTTAGAATCAATGTAACTCATATCTGGTTTGCTAAATTCAGACATATTGTTCTCTACTATAGGAATGATTCAGAGCCAAAGTTTTTCATCAAACTTACAATTCCGGGATATAAGGCAGTTATGGATGATGACAGTAGGAAGGATTTTGAGAGTTCGGACCATGTTCTAGAAGTGATTCCTGATGGGTATTTGATGGTTAATCTTGTGAGTGCTGTAGCAAATAGAAGAAAATGGGGGACATGCCAGGTGCCCACATTTTGGATATGGAATGTTGAGAAAAAGGGGATGGTATGTGTTGCCACAGATGCTGAATTGAAATCTGTATTTGAGCAAAATTCTTCTAGCAAGGTTGCATGTTTTGTTGTCGAGTTTGCAATGAAGCCTGCATATAAGGTCAACATCGCTTTGGATCACAAGTTGGAGAAATTGCCTATTAGGAGAAATCCTAATGTGTCTCAGGAGTCAGCTAATTCAGGAGAATCTGATGATGAAAGTGTGGAGGAGGAGGACAATGTGGACCCTGCTTTGATGGTTGATGAGGATATATTCCTGGAAGACAATGAGGTCTTCGTTTCCTTAGGTTTGAGAGCCGAGGAAGTGGCAGCTAGGAACAACATGGACCAAGATGGGTTGGGTCTCAATCATGATGATGAGCCGGTTAATGATTTTGCGAGATGACAAATGACGATGGACTTGTGGGACAAGAGGAGGAGAATTGGGGAGAAGCTAGCTGGAAACATTCTTCCTACTGTAGTTAGACAACTCAACGCCCAAACAAGAGGGTTGGGACACATGAAGATTCACAAAGGGGCTCACACCGCTGAAGTATTTGGGACATACTATGATATGACACCATGGAGGCATGTAGTAGAACTGAAAACTCATACATGTAGTTGTGGAGAGTGGCAAATGACAGGGAAGCCATGTCTTCATACATTGGCTTTTCTCCGGATGATACCTAATGTTGATTTGGGTTCTTATGTCCATGATTACTACTCGGTGGAAAGGTTTAAGGCAGCATATAGTGGCACCATACCACCCATGACAGACAAGTCACAATGGCCTCAAGTGGACATGGGTTTCAAACTGCTTCCACCCCCATTGAAAAGAGCCCCTGAACGACAAAAAAGAATAGATTCAAAGCTAGCCATGAACCGGGTGCAAGAAAGCAGAAAAGATGCAACAAATGTGGAGCATTTGGACATCGAGAAAATGGAAACTGCCCTTTGAATGAACCCAAAAAGAGGCAAGTGTAGTCCTAATCTTCTTAATTATCACCTCATGTTTCATGCAAAAACCATTGTTTTCTAATAAAGGATCCTTTGTTACAGGAAAAGAGAGTGTAAACCAAAGAGAAAGCCACAAAGGCTAGAAATAATGGCTGGTGGAACCATTTCACCGGGTTCCATTGCAAGAAGGCTTTCAAATTTGGTTAAAGATGGGCGAGGTTCATGAGGCTAGTTCAATCCCCACCTCTACCACTTCAGTTAGGCGCTCTCTCAACATCTCACATGAAGATGGAAGCACAAGCAACACATAGATTGTCTATTTATATGTGTTTCATCCAATTATCATGTACTATTATGTATTGTTGAGCCATAGTACAAACCATAAACCTTTACTTGTTGGACAAGTGTTATGTACTTGTTATGTTATTTGTATGGCTGCTCCAATTATTGAAAGTTTCCTTCTTGTGCTATGTTGTTATGTTGGAGCTATAAATATGTTTAGAGGTTATGCCAAATTTTTTTTGTATTATTTATTAATTTTTGGATCAATATTATCTTATTTAAATAATTAAATAAATAATTACGAATTTTTCCAGCCAAATGCCTTGTTGTTGCCCTGCTGTATGAGTTGTACATGTGTCAGGGTAAAAACGTCCAGGAAAGTCTGTTTGAGAGGATAATGCTATGAATTGGAGAGGAGAGCAACAAAGGGTGGCGTTGTTTAGATGCTGCGTTTACTAATGACTTTTCTTGGATGACCACTTTTATGGGTGCTATTTCTTGAATTTTCTCGCCTCCTCGGTGTCAAAAGAAAGAAAAA
>JAUNZO010000867.1:0-27912 GCA_031894775.1 Chloris gayana | reverse complement strand
ACTCGATCGAAATCAAATGGACTATAAAAAACAAAAAAATCAGCCTAAAGCACCCAACAAGGCAACTGCAAAAAGTTGCAGGCAGCCATAACAATCTGAAACAATCGAATAGCTTCAGTTGAAATCAGACTTCAAACGAGATGCCACACATTTACGTGTTGTTCCTCAAAGTGCATACGACAAGACGTTTAAGATTTATCCAGAAGGAAATGCTTGAAAGATATTAAAATATAAGTAGACATGTCTAATCCCAGCCAAGAGTGAATGCACAATTCTTTTCCCCATGTTTTCCAGAACAAAACATCCATGATAATAATAAATACTGCTACAAGGTTATTTGGACACTAGGACCAACCAGTGACCAATTCATCACATGTAGAGGCCATCAGGGACGCCTTCCTTTTTCTTGTACATCACCTTCTCCTTTGCCTTCTTGAAATCTGCATGGGTCACCTAGAGCCAGAAAACAACATATCAAGATAAAGAACAGCATATGATCTAATCATATAACAAACCTTATATATGTTCATATAAAATTTGCTTGGTGGCCTGGCCGAAAGTAACCAGACCACTGGAGCTTGGGGGCTTAGGAATTCACGACCTGAAGTCGTTGTGCTGGGCCTTAAGAATGCGATGGTTATGGCTCTGGAAAACACAACCTGACAAGCCTTGGGTGATGTTCCTGATTCAAGTACACTGTTCCATTCAAGCTTTGTTTGTGATAGCCATGGAGTCTGGTACTCTGGTGGGAGATGGAAACAACACATTATTTTGGACGGACAATTGGTTGAATGGCTCCTCAATAGCTAAGCTAATACTGCACCTCACATGTTTGAGCGAGTGCCAAAACAGAAGAGGAACACGTGTACCGTCAGGGAGGCTTTACAGGATGATCAATGGACGCAAGACATCAGGGGGGGGTCTACCAGTTGATCCCAGATGTCGAGGATGAGCACAAATGGAAACTGTCCGAATCGGGTCGGTATTGATCAAGGTCAAAATACAACTCCTTCATCGGGTTCATTCACTTCCAACCATGGCAGCTCATCTAGAAGACATGGGCACAGAGGAAGTGCCAATTTTTCATTTGGTTGGTGGTGCATAATCACTGCTGGACAGCAGATTGTCTAGCAAAAAGAGGCATGCCTCACCCAGATCGGTGTGTTCTCCGTGATCAGGAGGAAGAGAGCATACAGCATGTATTGATAGGGTGCGTGGTGGCCAGGAAGGTTTTGGTTCCATTTGCTTAACAAGGTCGGCCTGGCCATGTTGTCACCTCAGGCGGATGATAACTCCTTTGAAGACTGGTGGGTGACAACCAATCGCTTAGTGTCATCAACTTTCTGCAAAGGCCTCAACTCACTCATCATTCTTGGCGCATGGATGATTTGGAAGCACCGCGACGATGGGGGGTTCAATGGAACATCGCTCAGTGTGGCGAGACTGCTGCACCTAATTGAGGAAGGACATTTGTGGTGCCTGGCTGGTGCTCGAGACCTCGCAAGGCTCCTTACAGCAGCAGCGGTAGTGGGCGCCAAGAAGTTCCATAGCTAGTGTTGTGGTCGTTTTGAACTGTCAGTGGCGCAAATCTAAACTAGAAAGTGTAGTGCTAGTGTCGCATAGCTAGAAAGTCCCATAAACTAGAAAGTTTTCTACTTTACAACTTCTCTTTAATGAAATGATGTGCAGCTCTCCTGCGTATTCGAGAAAAAAAAATCACTTTGCATTGCTATTCACATCAGAACTGACCCATGGAAGAAAAGCACCTATAGATATCCAACTATTTCTGGCAACCTATTTCAGAACATAATTTAGGCTGCTGCACAGCCCAAAATAATTTTGCAGTGCAGTGATGAGCTTGAATCATTAGGCTACATTTTCTCCTAATGTCAATTAAGTGAGGTTTGCTGTGCTTCTCCAATTTTCCTCCAGAAAAGTGTAGTATTGTGGAATTAATTTTGTTTGACAGCAGCCTGGTCACTGTGGTTTATCCATACTTCTGTCGTGAGATATTGATTCAGATGAACTTTGTCAAGAAGCTAAACTGATGACATGATGCCTTATATAAGATCATGTTTCTAAGCAGAAATGGTGGCTTTCGGGGCCTTTCTCAACCTGAAATGCAATGCTTTAGGGATGTCTCTCCCCATGGGCTCATTAGAAGGATCAAGCAGGTGTAAGAGCATCCCCAGTAGATGCTATAAAATGGCTCCATCCTTTAAAATTTGGAAATACACAGCACATTGTTGCCCCAGCAGATCCTTCAAAATATCTTAGCTTGATTAGTGATTTTGCCGTTGGTGGAAGTGATATTTGAGACTCTGTCATGTTTATGTATCTACATCTTTTGTTTAGTTATAATGAGAATTTTAACCTTAATTATATACATCTTTTGGACATTGAATTTAAAATTATGTATCATTTGAACTTGAATTTGAATTTGTGTATGATATTTATGGATTTGAAAATCCGGTAAGATAATGTGAGTTTAAAGTATACAAGTTTGAATATTTGTTTAGTTATAATGAGAATAACTAAGAGGGTATGTAATATAAAGCACCAATTTAATAGAATCTGCTGTGGCACAACAACCATGATCTTTAAAACTGTGTTACGGGATCTCTAAATCTGGATATAAAGCACCAGTTTTAGAGAATCTGCTGGGGATGCTCTAAGTGATGCACAAGCTCAAGCTTCTCTTTGTTAATTCTTGTATAGTCTGAAAAGCTGAGAATGAAACTTGTGTCTACATGTGATAAAATTCTTTTTCTTTTTTTTTTTGCGAATCTACATGTGATGAAATTCAAGTTGGCATGCAACAAGTAAATATTTACATTTCTACAATATGAACCAACTAAAAGGTGCAATAATAATAAATGGTGTGGTACCCCTAATTAGTTACTATCCAACAGCAAATGTGAGATTAACCTCATCGGATACTTGTACACACCCAAAAACAAATTAGATGAACTGAATCAGGGAAAAAAATATTCAGACGTACCTTCATTCTACGCTCTCTCAGTGCAAGCAACCCAGCTTCAGTGCATATAGCCTTGATATCAGCACCTGAAAACTCGTCCTTGGTCATCACAAACTCTTCCAAGTTCACATCATCAGCCAAAGTCATCTTTGACGTGTGTATCTGCACATATATTATTACAAATTTAATAAGAGCCAACTGGATTATTGATCCATTAGCATGAAGTTTGTCATTCAGAGCATACCTGGAAGATGCGCCGCCTAGTTTTAATATCCGGCAAAGGAAATTCTATCTTCCGGTCAATCCGACCCGGACGAAGCAAAGCTGGATCAAGACTTTCAATGCGGTTTGTTGCTAGAATAACTTTAACATCTCCACGCGAGTCAAAACCATCTAGTTGATTCAGCAACTCCAACATAGTTCTTTGAATTTCACGCTCCCCTCCGGAATGAGCATCATACCTCTTTGTTCCGACTGCATCAATCTCATCAATAAAGACTATTGATGGAGAAAGCTCATCAGCTACTCTAAACAGTTCTCGCACGAGTTTGGGACCATCACCAAGGTACTTTTGAATAAGTTCACTTCCAACGACACGCAAGAAAGTTGCAGAGGTAGAGTTAGCAACAGCCTGCACATGCAGTTTGAAGTAATCAGCACATCCTTTTTGGTAAAGATTAAAGAATACATAATTCAGATAATCATGTGACAAAGGCAGAAATAAGCCTGCAACAGCAGAACTATACCAGAGCATAGATGATAAGACGTCAATAACGCGTTGCAAGAGAGAACACAGACCTTGGCAAGTAGAGTTTTCCCTGTTCCAGGTTCACCATATAATATAACTCCCTTGGGAGGCCTGATTCCAATGTCTTCATACAGCTCAGGATGGGTCAGTGGAAGCTCTACTGCCTCTTTGATTTCTTGAATCTGAGCATCTAGCCCACCAATGTCAGCATAAGATTCCAGAGGAGCTTTCTCGACTTTCATCACAGATACCATAGGATCAACTTCATCTTGCAATATACCAACCACAGACAGAACCTGCAGAATATAAGATTTGTGCAAGTGAGCTGACTTGTGTATCTTACCAACTGAGAATAATCTATGAAAAGGTTCACTGAGCACAAATTAGAGGGCTTTTTCCTACTCCCAGGTATAGTTACTTCAATGTTTATATCTCACAAATTAGAGGGTATCTTCTGATACATGAGGTTTTCAAAACATGTATGTCTAGAATTTTAAAAGTGGTATGTGGACATACCCCTCTTTTTATACGAGGATAAATCAAGTATATGGGCATACTCCTTTGTCTATATAGCAAAGAAGATATATGATAAGGTGTAAAAATATATGAGTTCCACTAAAAAATTTCCGTGCTTATCACTTTGTAAAATCTTATTTTAGGTATGTGTACATACTTAAAATGATAAATAGGTATGTACACATACCAAAGGTGGTTTTCAAACATGGTAGTAACTACACCTGTCTCCTAGTAAGGACATTAAGATGAACAAATGCGATAATAATGGAGCAGTTGCAGCATTAGTCAGATTTTTTTGCCTATAGGATTATAATCCAAACTCCAAAATGTCTAGGTTCTTGATGCATCTTTTAGCTCGATTGACAAAACAATTCTGTTGCAGTTTCCAATAATTCTCACAAGCTTCTTCTAACTAGGCCTGTCAGCTGGGTGATTTAAATACATTGGTGCAGTGGATACACCACCCTAACTCATATATATACACACATATATATATATACATATCTATATACATATATATACACACACACAGACAGACATATATATATACAAACATGCGTGCACATATATGCAGAAAAGACAATTAGAATTGAAGCATATTTGTAAGCAGCAAAATTACACCACATAATTTAGTTAACAATATTTGATGAAACATAATGTCAATACAAGGATTTAATAATATAAAGGTGACATTTGGATCTGCACAAACATTACAATCTTCCCAGTTAATTGTTTTGTTAATGCACGTGTTATCTTAGCCCAAATTGATGCAAGAAAAAAACAGCACCATTATTTTGAAAATTATAGTATTCCAGCAGTATAATATTTATCAAGAACAGATTAAGAAATACTACTCCCTTACTAAATTGTTGTCGCCGTTGACTTTTTCGTTATGTTTGACCATTTGTCTTATTCAAAAAGAATTTAAGAAATATCATATATTTTATTGAAATATGTTTTATCACTAAAGAAACTTGAAATATAGCATATAACTTTTTGTATTTGAAGAAACTTTTTGAATAAGACGAATGATTAAACGTCATGAAAAAAGTCAATGGCGTACAACAATTTAGTAAGGGGGGGGTATTTATTAAGCTGTAAGTGTAAGAATTAATTACAAAGGAAGAAATTTCATACTAACAAAACTATATGGTGTAATTCTAGTACAAAGATTTTGTTACATCTCAAATCTAGACCACATTTCTGAATAGTGGCCAGAATCAGACACTACAACTACATTTGGCGAAAAGATAAAGAATCAGACACTACTAGGCACAAATCACAAATTAAAACCCCCATCAAGCTCTGAATTACTAGGGAAAGATCAACACGCTATTCAAGGTTGTCATGGTAAGAAAATATATATATATAGCCAGAGAGAGACCCTCACCACATACAGGACCACAATGATAAACAAAATCATAATATCAATATCAAACATGAATAAAGCTTATTATATCATCAATCAGAGAAAGACAACTAAACGAGAGATGCAAATGTCACGTGTAGAAGCAAGTTTAATAGAGAATAACAGGCCTGGTAACATATTAGACTGTCAGAAGCCAATAAACTATACGCTCACAACCTAACAATAAGCCCAAGAGTCTCCTGGTGCAGGCCTGGTAGCTACCCAGCCCAGAATAGTACTACACAACAATTGGACGATGGTCAACTCACAGGATCACTTATGTAAGTCAAGTGTACTAAAATCTGACTGACGCAAATACTAATCTCAATTAACTGAAGGTGAGCAGCAAATCAATAATATAATAATAATAGTAATAGTAATAGTAATAGTAATAGTAATAGTAATAATAATAATGGAAAGTGGATAACTCTATATATGGCAATGGGGCATAATCAATCCTAACCGAAGCAGGAAAATAACCTCTATAACAGGAATCAAACTGGACAAGCACAACAATCTTAGGCGAGAACAAAAAACAGATTGGGTAGAGAGGCATATGTAGTCTGAGGCTCTGAGCTATCAACAGATTATATCTCCATGGCACAGCTACAGATGAAATTAATTTGAAAAAAAAATATCTCTAAACCCTAACCTGCTGAAAGACGAGGTTAAGAATTGCCAACCCGTCAATTCCAGCCCAATAATAATGTGCTGATAAACCTCACGCTTATCACACCTAATTAATTCGATATAGGAAACAAATTGTTGCCGAAATCCCCTAAGATTCCACAAACACCTCCAACCTAACAACCAAACTCAAGAGTATCCTAATTACCACAAGTCTTATCAGATCTAGGATGTTTAGATTGAGCAGACTGACGACTGCTGGATCTGCGTGCGCGAAGGCATAATAGAAATAGACCAAGGACGGACCTTGTTGTGCATGAGGATGGAGCATCCTGGCTCAAGCTGGTCTTTGTCGACGAAGGAGAGGATGCCGACGTAGTACTCGGGGCCGACGGAGGAGGAGACGATGGCGTGGCTCTCATCGATGATTTCCTCGAGAGATCCGACGCTCATGGGTGTGCCGCGGAGGTCATCGACCTTGGAGCGGTCCTCCTCGGCCTTGTCCTCCTGGGGGCGGAGGCGCTCCTGCGCGGCGACGAACTCCTCTTCCATAAGGAGGTAGTCCTTGACCCGCTCCAGCTTTAAAAGACGGAGCCGACACTTGGAGAGCGGCGCCACGTTTGGGAGCCGCGCAGCCGCCTCGGCACCCTTCTGCTTGCGCTGCTTGCGGCCGACGCGGGAGGGCGCCGCCGGCGGCTCGAACTTTTGTCCTTCTTGTCGCCGGCGCCGTCGCCCGGCTTGCGGTCGCCGCCGCCCTGCTTGCCCATCCCGCCCGGCGTGCCCTGACCCATCGCCGCCTCGTCGCCTGGACCTCGCCGCCGATTCGAAGAAGAGGGATTTGGATTTGGTTTCGGTGGCGGCGATGTGCTTGGATGCGAGGTCGGGACTTTCCCTCTTCCCTTCTCTCTCCAGAGTCCGACTGACTTCAACCTCCGCTGCAAGTAAGAAGGGACTTGGTTCTTTTCTGGGCTTTGAGGGCCGTCGATGTTAATGGGCCACAAAATTACCCGTTCGCTGGACCCTGATTGGTGAGTGGTTTTATTTTAATTTCCTAATTTCAAAATGTATTTTCTCTTAAATGGAAACTTTGTTTTTGAATTCGTTTTCACTATTGTGTTCATTATAATTAATTCAAAAAATAATATCTCACGTAAATATGTTTTTTAAATTTTTTATCGGAGAAAGATTAGCGTCGCCACGTGGCATCATTTAAACTCTACCTAACAAAGGTTTAGCCTCTCGAACACAAAGCTGCATCAACGGTCAAAGCCGGACCCGCTCCCGTACAACTCCCGTGGAGGGGCGAATCAAACAAGGGCAAACTTGACCTCCCCGGCTCGGGGAAGGAGGAACCCCGATTCACCTGATCTTCCCCACGGGACCTCGGAGAGCTCCGACTCGCACGACCTTGCCCTGCGGGCTCGAGAAAGCCTTGTCTCGCGCGACCCCGTCCACGAGACTCGAGAGCGTCTCGTCCCGCTCGACCTCCAAACTCACGCGCCTACCACATTAACTCCACCTGCCCCGCGCTCACGTGGACGCAACACGGCAATCATTGCCGCCGGCCATCTCTCCATCCCGCTCGTCGCACCACTCGCTCCCATCGGAACACGCCGATGGGACGCGCCGGCCCTATAGTATGACGAAGGAAGCGTGGACCGAGAACTCCGGGCTCAGCCATCATCGGCGACGTACGGCGGTACGACCTCCCGTATTATTCGTCGAGACTTGGAGCTCGAGTTTGGGCTCGAGCTACACCTCGACTCGCGCGACCGTCGCCAACGACCTCGAAGCTCGACGAGCCACCGTCCCGATCTCGTCCAACAGCCCCGCCATCAATGCATCCGACAAAGGATGACCGGTATGGGTTGTCCCCTACAACCACTCCACCACGACTCGCCCATGTCTCCGCCATGCGCGGGACACTCCATCCTGGCTTCCCCGACGCAACAAGCTACAGGAGCGACGCGACGGCCCGGTCAACCCACTCAAGCATACGTCGGGAGAAGGACCGACGGCACGAGCACAAGCTTTGGATAAGCCCACGTGTCGGGGAGAAAGATTAACGCTGTCACGTGGCATCCTTCTAGCCTACTTAACGATGGATTAGCGAAACCACGTCGGCGGATGAGGCTGGACCTACCTCCGCACAACCCCGCCGGAAAACAAGTCGGCAAGCGACGAGCTCGACCTTGTCCGTCGAACTCGAGTAGGCCCGCCTCGCACGACCTTGTCCGCCTTACTCGGGAAGGCTCCGCCTCGCACGACCTTGCCCGCTCGACCTCCGCGCTCGACCTTCGAGCGCATCTTGAAACTCGACTACCAACCGCATTAATTCCACCCACCCCGGCGCCCACGTGGGCGTTACTCGAAAATCGTTGGCGGGAAGTTCGCACCCCATCTCTCCTGTCACCACCGCTCCCGTCGGTCCACGCCGACGGGACGTGCCATCCCCGTGCCGCTCCCGTAGCCCGACGAGTTGGCAAGGACCGAAGTCTTCGGAAGAAGTCATCATCGACGACGTACGGCGGTACGACCCTTCGCGTCATACCCGTCGACGGGTGTAACTCGAGGTCGAGCTCGAGTAACACTCCGTCCCGCACGACCTTCGCCGGCAAGCTCGAGGTTCGAACGAGCTGCCCCACGACCTCAACTTTGGGCTCACCATCAATGCGCCCGACGGAGAAGGACGGGGACGGCATGTCACCTCCACCCACTCTGCCGTGACGCCACCCATGACTCCGTCGAATGCGGGGTACTCCTTCGCGACGCAGCGAGGCTACAGGAATGACGCGACCGCCCGGTCAACCTCGCCCCGAATGCACGTGAGGAAGAAGACCGATGGGACGGCACGGGCGCTCGACGGAGCACGCAACTCTCTCTCGCTCTCTCTCTCTCTCTCTCTCTCTCTCTCTCTTGTAACTCGAGTTTCACCCCGCAAACTATAAAGGCGTGGAATCTCTCACTCCCGACACAAGCTCACAGATTCTAACACTCACGCTCACACACACCCTCACGCATTTGCACGAGACTTGGAGCACGCTCCTCTCCCACCACCTCCGTACTCCGTTACTCATTTAACGCAAGGAACACAAACGCCGCGACACCACCCCCGCTGGACGTAGAAAGCTTTCCCGAACCAGCCTAAATCTTTTGTGTCTTCCCTTGTGTACCATCCGGCCTAAAACGCGCAGCCCGGGACAAATTCTACAGCTCGGTGGTTCGAACACCGACACCACGGCTACGGTCTCTCTCTCTCTCTCTCTCTCTCTCTCTCTCTCTCTCTCTCTCTCGTAACTCGAGCTCCACCCCTCGGCTATAAAGGGAGGAGGCTCCCCTCTTTTCACATAGCGGCTAAGAAACGACTTTTCTATGCCTTCACACCACACACACACCACACTCGTAACCCGAGACTTGAAGCACGCTCCTCTCCGACCTCCGCTGTAATCCATCGTCAAGTTGACGCAAGGAACACGAGCGCCGTATCACCCTCCGGTTAGACGTAGGGAGCTTTCCCGAACCAGCTTAAACCTCTCGTGTCATCCCTTGTGTAACATCCGGTCTAAAACGCGCATTCCCGAAACGAAAGTCTACTAGCCGGTGGTTCGAACACCGATATTTTTTAAATTAATTTTTTAATTATGAATTTGAATTATTTTAGCACCGAGAATCAATTGTTTTAATAGTTTAAATTGATTGTCCAGATGGCTAAAATAGATTGTTCTAGTAGTAGAAGTCAACTTTTTAATATATTGTAATTATTTTGAATTTTTAAATTTTATATTTTTGACTTATTATAAATGTGAAAATCAATTGTTGCAGTAGTAAACCTCACTTGTCCTAGTAGTGGATACCTATTGTTGGAATAGTGTTCCATTATTTTTCAAAATCACATTTTTACAAATTTTTATGTTAAAAATAATTTTAAATTATTTGAGCAAGTGAAAATTAATATGACATGTATTATCTAGTCTAAAATTTTTTTAAAAATAATAATGAACAGTTTTCTCATCTTAGTGGGTCTTCATGCACCGTGCTACCTCTAAGCTATGGGTAGCGGCCTAAGCTATGGGTAGCGCGGCCTACATAGGGAGCTCCTTGCCTACCGGCTCAAGAAAGGAACAACAACGATAATCGGAAGGATGAAGTTTGATTTAGGTGCTCAACTCTTGCGGTGTTCGGTTTTCGTCCCTCGGCGATTTTGACGACGGTTTTGGGCTTTTGGGTGACATGGCATATGAGACCCACCTATCATGATGACACGCCATTTTTTAATTTTCTTTTATTTTCTCCTCTCTTGGCTCTCGCTGCGAGCAACGCCGTTGTCTCTAAGCATTGCCACCCTTCCAATGGCCACGCAGGCTGCCACCTCCTCCCCGCTTTGTCCACGTGAGCCGCCGGCGGCTCTGCCTCTCTGCCTGCCTCGATGCGGGCAGTCGGTGTACCCGCCACTCTCACCTCCCAGCCATGCTTTGGAGTCTACAAACGACCCCGAGTTACGCAACTTGACTTCACCCCGTTTTATAAGGTTTATGGGTCCGAGGCAATCTTGCCCACCGACCTCGACTACGGCTCCCCAAGAACACTCACGTTCAACGAAAGAGGAAACGAGTTGGCACTCGAGGACGCCATCGATCAAATCGACGAGGCGCGCGATACGGCTTTGTTACACTCGGCCAAATATCAACAAGCACTTCACCGATATCACGATCGCAACGTAAAGGCTCGCAACTTCATCGTCGGCGATCTCGTCCTAAGGCAAGTACTAACTACCAAGGACAAACACAAGATTTCACCGCCATGGGAAGGACCTTACATTATATCTCGGGTCATTCGATCCGGATCATACAAGCTCAAGACGATGGAAGGCCAAGAATCCACGAACGCCTGAAACATCGCCCAATTACATAAGTTTTATCCCTGAAACTTGGTCTTTTCCTTATCACCGTTGTGCCTCACACTCTCTCCGAACGACCATCGACCCTCGCCTTTGCCTTGGGTTGATAGTCGCTCGGGGGCTGGGAGGTACGCGGCACCCAAGTGTCCCTTTCTTGAAAATCTCACTAAGTCATATAAACTTCGATGAGCAGGATCAACTTAGGTCGAGCGGTAGAATTGCACCAGAATTGGTCGAGACACCAAGACCCAAGTGCCCCGCGGCCACGGGGTCGAGGCTCACCAGACTGATCTAAATTCCCGCAAGGCTCGGGGACTGAAAAACTTGGCAAGTCAAAACAGGGAGCAAAGGAAAAGAGCAAGGAAAATTTCAAAGGCAAAAACAAACTTAAAAGCCGGAGCCTCGACGGACTGAGCACCACAAACGCCAAAAGTTATTACAATAAAAAAGTCTTTTCGGGCACGACGACCCATTGTTTGCACGATAAACCGAATAAAAATAATTCCTAACTACTTCTCCCCGTCCTGCTTGGGGAGAGCTCCTTCTTCGTATTTTCTAGCTAGGGTCTCGGCAAAGGCGTGGGTCTCCTCGTGGACGGGATGCAGGTCCTTCTGGGTGAACTCCTCGTAGGCACCATAGCGGCTGACCAAGTCTCGTAATGGGTCGAAAGGACCCAAAAGGCTGTATGTACGTCAGAGCGCACGCCTTGCCGGATCCATTCCCGCCCTGCAGCCGCCACCGCAAGCTCCTGGCAGCCCTGGACATGATGACACCCAGCTCCTCGTTCACTCCACCAGCCCGGGCCGATGACTCACGCACCGCCGCCGGCTCCTTCTCAAATTCTGCGCAAACGACGAGTGATGGAGTAAGCAAAGACGGAGCAAAGAACATGACAACAAAATGAACGCAAACAGCGGAAAAGCAGAGGAACAGAAAGCACGTACCGTCGCGTTGGGCTTGGGCTTCTTGGAGTTGGCCCAGGTGCGCCGCCGATGCTTCGACGGACGCCTTGGCAGCTTCTTCCGCCTTGGTGCGCTCGGCCTCTGCCGCCTGGAGCCGCGCCGTCAATCCATCCGCCCACGCGGCCACGCCAGCGCATCCTCCAGCTCCTTCCGCTAAAAATATGGAGGAAATACGAGACAAATAAGGAAAATTACTACGAACTTATATATCAAGCAAAAAGAAAATAGAAAACTATCTCTTCAATGAATAATAATGCAACCCGGCTAAAAATAAAGAAACAAGTATAACATATCTATCAAAATTGCCTATAAAAAATCCAGAGGAAAATGTCTACAACCATATTATCAGAGGAGCACTCTACAAGTTAAGCATGTACTCCATCCCTTACGATATTGATGTCGTCGCTAGTACAATCAAAAAGTGCAAAAATTCTTGTCGTCGGTAGTACAATTCTTTTTCACCTCCCCCTCCTCACCGATTGCTGCTCACCAAAGCCCGATGCGCACTGCCGAGATCCCGCCGCACAAGGAAGTTGACCGAAGATGAGGGTAGGCGGCCGGCAGCGAGTGGGAGGGCCGCAAGTGCCGTCGCTGTCGCCCTTTAACAGCAGCTCCTCCTCGTCCCCCTTCAACGGCAGCACTCCGGCACACCTTCTGCCGCTCCCGCCGGTGGCGTGATGGACGGAACGTTGCGTAGTTGTTTGGTGCTCCTTGTGCGTGCTTCCTCCTCCTCGCCCACAAATCCTCCATGTTCGCACTTGTTAGGTACGGCGAAGAGCGGCTCCTCCGCCGCCGCTGCCATACTTGAGAGCTCGATAGCAACTTGGATCTTGCTGAACTACGGTGGGGAAAGGGAGGGAGGCAACCTTGCAGTGGGGAGACATTGTGGCTTGGGAGAGTGTGCCGAGGCAAGGGCTCATTGGGGAGACGGGAAGGGCACGAGTGGGGCGGGACTGGGGGAGACGGGAAGCCGGGAACTCACTGGTCGTTGGAGTCAGGGAGGGAGCCACACGCAATGCTGGGTGTTGAGGGTAGAAAGGTCCATTTCGAGTTTCCTTAATCACCACGAAGCTGTCGAGAACGACATCAAAATCGTAACAGAGGGAGTACTTAATTCAAGAAATTACATTTGACCATTCATCTTGTACACATATGTAATATAAAAATATGTAAGGACATGTTTAGAACCATCGAGTTTCAAATAAACTATTTTTTCAAACTAGAAGTCCTCCAAACGTACTAGTTTCTTAGTTAGTTTAAAAAAAATTGACTTATGGATTTCTAAAAAGTTGATTTATAGTTTTTAGAACCCAGAATCCAAATAGCATATCTGGTCTAACCCAGCTAATGCTAGTTTTTATTTCATTCTAGTTCAATAGATACCTAAAAGTTGGTTTATAGTTTTTAGAAACTATATTCCAAACAGCATAAGTCAATTTCTATTTGGAAACCAGTTTTTTTAAAAAGAACTATAATAAATCCAAACAGGAGTTAAATCATACTCTAAATATATCTAATGATAAAACAAATTATAATAAAATAAATAATATTTACATAAATAATTCAAATAAGATGAAGGGTCAAACAATACTTGAAATAATTATTTATATTTTTGAACGGAGGGAGTACTTTCTTAAATTAGAAATTACTATTATTATTTGGGTAATAGCTATAAATCAATTTTGAACTAGAATTCTTATCCTATCCCAATGATAATAAATCAAAAAAAAATGAAGGAAGTAGAGAAATGGAATGCAATAAGTTAAAAAAATGTTAGCTTGCAAAGCCCTATATACAGCCATGCACTACATCACATAAGCTGATCGAATTGTCTAATCTCTCCATACATGCCAAAATTGTGCCTGATGATCCCGCAAAAAGAAAAATGCTTATAAATAGGACGAGTTAATTTTATAACCCACCAATACTTAGATCTTGTGTTTACAAAACCATCATGTATTATATCTTTGATAAGTTCATACGGTCTCTAATTTTGACCATGACATGATTTGCTCCGCAGGTCTCGTTCCTCTCCAAGCCTCCTGCAGTGCACGGAAGGGCATGCCAGGCCCCTGTCACTGAGTAGCAGCAGCGAACGACCGAAAAGTATATTAGGAATTTCAAATAGACCAACACATAATCGAATGAAGAGTAGATTTAGATCCCGTGTGTTAAAACAGAGTTTCACGTGTAAACCATAAAAGCAACTTGTCGTCCAAGGCTCCAAGCAGAGTTTCACGCATCGATGCTCGTTTTGCAGCTCATAACCACGATCTGTTCATCCGACTTAAATCATCATTACCTGAATTTAGCCTTTCAATCAATGTACCAACCATGAAAAAGATCTTCCAATCTGTTCTGAGGCTGATCTGAGCCAACCGGATGTGAATGACAATTGCTGCCTCTATCAACTATACGTGTACTGAATTACGAGTTTCTGGATGTTCCAATTAATGAAAATTTTGGACGTTCCAGTACTATCCGGCCCGTACAAGCCAACCTGATTTTGAATAACTAGTTATAGTTTGGTGCAATTCACTCTTTTTAAAACTTATACCAAATTGATAAATGTTTATTCTACAATAATTTGTTGCTTCAAAATTCTTACATCTATTTTTTCCACATTATATTTTCTGGTAGTTGATATTATTTTAATAATATTTAACTTTTTTCATTTATATTTATTATCGAGAAGGCTATCCAATTTCATTATCATGAATATGTGCAAATAATAAAGAAACCTGATAAGGAAACACATATCGAATCACTATACTCTTTCACTTAATGATAAAACACCTTTGAACATATATAATCTACTATAGAACTCCTTGGTCACATACTGAAAATTAAACAAATCTTTGCAGTTATTTAGGATCCTATCACTTATTAAATATGTGATTTGAATTTATGATCTTTGACCAAAGGACCCATCTCCTTATTGGAAAACCTCTTCATGTCTTAGAGAAAAAGTATGACAGATTTCAAATGTCACTGGAGCTAGAGAACCTGGTTGGATAGAGATGTTAATAAATGGGGTAAATTAGATTGGTGCCATTGCAATTTTTGAGAGTTGGAGATATGCCATTGATCTTTTAACCGTTAGAAATATGCCATTAAACTTTTGTAAATGTTGGAGATATGCTATTTTATACGTTTCGGAGGGATCTGGACCCACCTACAGGCATCTATACGAAATTATGGACGATTTTGTCCTGGCCTTATCCCCTTACGGAAGCTTTCCTCTCCATCTCTCCTCCCAACCGATCAGATCGGAAACACCAGGAAGACGGAGCCACCAAGAACAGAGCTCGCTCGCTTGCCCGCTTCCTCTCTGCGCTCCGCCGCTCGCCCGTTCTTCTCTTCGTCTCCTGTGATTAGGCTACGAGCAAGAAGGCTCGCAGCTATGGGCAATCAAGAAGGGGCAGCTGATGGACATCGATGTAGCCAATCAAACTTGTAGTTGATGTCGCCCTCCCGTGGCCACCCCAACCTGGAGAGCGATGCATGGATCTGGGCGGAGCCTTGCAGAAAAGAGGACGATAGGAAGAATGAGGAGGAGACGGATGAGCGTAGAGAGAAAGCGGGCGAGCGAGCGAGCTCTGTTCTTGGTGGCTCCGTCTTCCTGGTGTTTCCGATCTGATCGGTTGGGAGGAGAGATGGAGAGAAACCGTAAGGGGATAAGGCCAGGGCAAAATCGTCCATAATTTCGTGTAGATGCCTGCAGGTAGGTCCGGATCCCTCCCAAACGTACAAAATAGCATATCTCCAACATTTGCAAAAGTTTAATGACATATTTCCAACGGTTAAAAGATCAATGGCATATCTCCAACGGTAATATTTTGCTGTCAAAATGATATTGCTATGTTAGATACAGTATATGTAACATCTGGGGCGAACAGAGTTTGATGCCACTATAATCATGTACTTGTGTTGGATCATAGTCTTTACGTTATCGTCAAATATAATACACTATCTTATGGTTACATACATGGACCAAAGCTCGACCGGAATAAAAATGAAGGTGACACAAGAGATAGTATCTCAATAAACACAACGCTGCGCCTAAATTCTAGTGTACATCTAAAAATGCAATAAAAATATAGATAAATAGAAAATATAACTATGTACTAGCTTGTAAAAGTTAAGGTACAACTAAACATGAAGTAAGAGAAAATAAAAGAGAAATCAACCTAATAGGTTACTGGTCTATGATAAATAGTTACAATCAGCACAATTCATAGGTTTACTTTTTATTTTTCTTTATCTTTGCAAATGAATAAAACTTTTGCATGATGATAAATAGTTGTATACTCTACTCATCCATATTATTTCTGTTACTATTTTAGATGTATATTTGAAGATATTATTATAATTAGTAATACAGTAACACCTAAGCATCTTGTAGCACTTGATATTTTCCCTTGACTAGCCTGTCACAAGAAGCATACCCTTCTTGACCTGAATATGCATTGATATTGGATAAATCTGAGCCTGGGCCTCTTCTTCTATTTCTTGATTGATGAATTCATCTCTTCAGAGCAGCTAGCTTTTGGACAGAATTGGACTTGAAATGAGAGCAGATTTGCAAATGCCCCTAGTAGTAATATGGCAACATCTAAACACCTTGTATCACTTTATATTTTCGTTGACTAGCATGTCACAAGAAACATGTCCTTCTTCACCTACTATGCATCGATATCGGATAAATCTGATATTGCGCCTCTTCTTCGATTTCTTGATTTATGAATTCATCTCTTCAACTGAGATTGCTTCCGGACAAAAACTCACCATATCAGTTACCTGTGTCTTTTTTAACCTTTCAAATTTCATGGCTATTATAACTCATCAAGAGCAGAATGTGAATCCTGCGTCCATCTTCAATTAAGAATTGTGAAGAAAATGCCCAATTTCTGCAGGTAATGCCGCGCTTGACCTGTCTTGAATTTCCCTTTTGGAACAGTTATCATAAGTATCGGAAAAAGATAATTGTGTTGAAATAACTCGCCAAATCCCCCTGGCCACAAAACATATGCACGCACGAATCTCAAAGCCCTACACCAGGTCTTGGCCCTAGAATTCGAACGGGATCTTGCAAACGGCTTTGGCCTCCTCGGCAAGGTGTCAAAAGAAAAAAAAATTCCCCCTCCCTCCTCCCCGACCTCTCTCCTTTCCTCATCCGAGAAGGAATTCGTCAAGAAATTGCCATGGAGCGGACGGAGGATCTGCTCCGTAGGGCGGTGCGTTTGCTGCCCCCTTCGCCGGACTCCATTCTCCTGGGTGAGGAGGTCGCATGTCTGGATGCCGGCGGCGCAGCAGGCGGGGGCGGAGGCGAAGCGGGAGGATCGAGCGGCCGCGCCTCGGGCTGTCCGCACGGCGGTGCCGCTGGAGAGGGTGGAGGGATGCACGGATGCACCGCAGAAAAGGGCGGAGAGCTGGGAGGCACCGCTGGAAAGGGCGGAGCGACGCACGGCTGCACCGCAGACAAGGGGGAGAGCTGGGCGGAGGCACGCCAAGGCCAACGCTGCTGCTGAAGCAATGGAGGGCGGCGCCACAGCCGATGGAGAACGACTCGCTGGGCAAGAACCGGAGGATCACGCCGTCGCCAACCGAACCCAGTTCACGGGCGGGCTAAACGGGTACAATCCCAACATTTATCGCCAATCCATCGATCTTTATCTTTTCGGCCACCCTCTGTCGGAGTTCTGGGAAGATATGTGGAAAGAGACGCCTCTTGTGCTTCACGACAGGGAGCTGCTTGATGCTAGTAACTACATTCACGACGAGGAGGGCGTGGCCCTGCTCAAGGACAGAGGGGCCGATTTTACTCAAGAAATCACTGGTATTCTGAATCATCATCCTGGGCCAGTGCTAAGTTTCAGAATAGATTCTTCTATTTGGACTGGCGGTAGTGACCAGTTGACTATTTGGATGAACATATAATCAAGAAAAGGCGTCGAGGAAGTTGCTATCATTAATTCTGCGCTGCCAACTGATACTTCTTTCCACATCACTGCACTTCAAACCACTGTACTTCGTAGTCTTTCACTTGGGTTTCTGCAGATCAATGATCTGGCCATTGGTGCATTTGAATACTCATCTTTGACTGAGCTTCGCCTATTCGGGTGCACTTACGATGGCCAAGCATTGTCAGCTGTTATATCTGAATGCTCTTGTCTAAGGGAATTGGTGATTGGGTTTTCTGTGCACAACATCAGTATCATTTCTCAGAGCTTGGTATCCATACAAATGTGCAACTGTACTGCAACTTCTTTCACCATCGATTATGCTCCTAAGTTACAAATTCTGTCAACTGGTGTTAGACCGAGGAATAGAGGTCAACCTGTTCTCATTGATATCAATAGCTCTCACGCATTGAAGGAGATTTACTATTGGATGCTGCCCCACCATAGCATAACTTTAAGAAGCGTGTCCGTAGAGGTACCTAATTCTTTCATTGTCACAACTGAATTCCTTTTTCTCTGCGATTTTGTACACCAAAGTTTTAACTGAATTCTTATCCATGCCATCTCGCAGGGTCTCATCTGCTTATCTAATGTGCAAAAGTTGAGGTTGGGCGTGGCTATGGCAGATCCGCATCAAAGATCTGGCCTTGTAAATGTATTGCAGCACCTACCTAGCCTGAGAGACTTTGGTGTCTGGGTACCGACTCATCTCCTATTCCATGGTTGTTTTTTTCCTGGTCAATTACTATGAAGTAACTGTAAACACCTTGTTACAGAGGATGGATGAGGTTAGTGCTGATGCTGAAGGATATTACGAGGCAATAATTGATTCATTCACAGGCGTTAGTTCTCTGCACTGTGTTAGATTATGCTTGCAATATCTACTAGTGGAGGACTTTCGAGGAGGGCGTGCAGAGATTGGTGTTATTAGCTGTATCCTTAAACATGCGCCAAACCTGCTGAAAGTCAGCATTCAACCTAATACCACGTCAAAGGAAGATGCCACAATGGCTGCTATTGAACTACAGAGTTGTCCTCGAGCTTCTAGAGGATGTCGAGTCATCTTTAAGTCACCCAGGAAACACAAGTTTTGATACAAAGGTAAAACTGAGATCATAACCCAGATCACTATATAACTGCTTTACAATTTATTTTTGCAATTGCTCCTATTGCACAAACTTGGAATGAAATAAAGGTTGCAGCTACCATATTCAGCATTATGCGATCATAATGAATTCTTTAGAGGCTTATTGTATTATTTACCTGCTAATATGTTAGTTTCGTTAGTTATTCTTTTTCTTCTAGACCCAATTTGTGCTTAACTCAACTGTCTATGGTCGCATATTATCATTGCTCCTGACCTCATGTGTACTTTTGTCGTCCTGAATGGCTTGGGTGTTGTATCGCCATGTGTGAACTAAATACAAATTTATGAGAGCAGTTATAGATAATTTGAATGGAAGGCATGCCTGTTTTGGTTTGTTAACCCCAATAAATCTTGGATTCAGTTTAAATCAGAGACTTTGAGTAGGGGCTTCCCCTACAGTATTTGCCTAAAAAAATCAGAGACTTTGATGATTTAGCTTAAAAATCCTAATTCTATCAGAAAATAGGTGTGCTTTTATACTGAATGGGTGAATGTTTCCGTTTTCATTTGAAGGAAAGGTGAATGCTGGATGAGTTTGAGAGCTCAGTCTTTTAGGATAAGAGATTGATCTTGAATGAATATGACATAGAGGTTGGGACAGTGTAAAGTGATAGTTTATGATTATGCTGTCATATTTCTGGACAACCTATGAAGCTGCTAAAAATATATAATGCATAAGTAATTTAGGAAGGTATGTGGTCTGGGTTGGCATTGGGATAAACAATCCCATTCATGTGTCTCTTTCTAGAGTAACATGTAGTGTGATTAACAAATGGATAGCATAGCACCTTCATATTTTGAGCAAAAGTTTTCATTTCATTTTTGTAACTGAAATATGTGGTATTCATTGTAGTCTTAGAACTTTGGCATGATATTTAGACATTCACACCTTGTTGGTATTTCCTGACAGGATTCCAACAACTTGAGAATTACATCGGCTCTGATAGACCGGGGTCAGCACGTGCATCAAGCTAACACCAAACAGCTTAGAGTGATCACCCAGTTGTAACAGTGTTAAATATTTAGTCCAGATGCAAGGTTAGAGCTCCGTGCATTTAGTCCAGATGCAAACTCTTGTTTGTATTTGCTGACAGGATATCAAACGACTTTCAGAATTACACTGGCATTGATAGCCTGGGGTCGACAGGTGCATCAGCAGCTAACACCAGACAGCTGAGGGCGATCATCCAATTGTATAACAGTGTAAATGAGTAGTACAGAAGCAACTTTAGAGCCCCCCCCGTGATTAGTCCAGATGCAGTTGGGACTATTTTCTGACAGGCACCTTTTTTTCCTGTGTTCCTTTGTGGCGTGTTCCTTTGTGGCTCACAAGGGACCATATTTTCAGCGCTGATATGTTGGTGTAAATGTTGTAGATCAATCGGTCATCATAAATTTTGTCTGCATATGCTTTTTGAGCAAACCCGTGCTGCTTATTTCTGCCATACTTGTAATGTTGCGCAGGGGTGTTTGCACTTGGTCAAGACCTCTTGGCCGATCGACTGCACAACGTGATTGTTTGTCTTGTGCATGTATGCTTGTGAACTGATTATGCTTAATCCCTGGCATGTGTAAGTACTTAAGGCGTACTACTACATGTGAAACTGTATGAGTTTAACCTGTATGTATGAACAGAAAGATCCACACGCCAAAACACATGTGGCTGATAAAGCATATTTGTTCCTGTGGAAAATAAGCACCTTCACAGTTTGAGAAACATTTTGCCACAATTTTAAAAATAAACATTTTGTCATCTCATCGATGTTTGATTGTTCTCACGAGCGGAACGAAGTAAAATGGCAGTTTTAAGGAGGCCCAGGTACGGCCTTCTTCAATTTCTTCGATCCATACTAGTATAGATACGGTCCACTAAAAAAAATACTAATAGATACGGAGTACTACAGTACATGTTTGTATAATAAATAAACAAATAAATAAATAAAATAAAAGTGCGAAGGGAAGGGGATCGGGACTCGAGAGGCGAGTCCCGCCGCCGCTCCTGCTCTGTTTCAGGGTGAAGGATCGTTCATCCATCAAATCTGCAACCGCCTCCGACTCCGAGTCGAAGAAGAAGGGATTCCGAATCGCCGCCTATATCAGGAGTGAGTCGTGCGGATCAATCGGTAAGGCGCCCAGTGCTTTCCCTCTCTCTCTCTCTCCCCCTTTTGTTGATCCATCAGCTCTCTCCTCCTCGGAGCACAGGGAGGCGATGGAGGATGCCTATTATCGTTACGTCGTTCACCGTGGCGACCGGACGTTCCTGATCAGGAGGCCGCGGCGGCCGGTCACCAGAATCTTTGACGACGACGACGACGACTACGATGGGTACGAGGCCCCGTATCTCCCGGGCACGAGGGTTCCGGTCATCCTAGATCATGACCCGCGGGACCTCTCATCTATCGATGGCGGCCATGGGTCCTTGAGAGCCAGCAAGCGCGCTCGCGTCGCCGAGGCCACCGAGGCTGCCATCCAGAGCTTGCCGGAGGTGACGCCCAGCAAGATGCTGCCGCCGGCGGAGTGCGCCGTGTGCCTCAAGGATTTCGGCGACCTGGACAAGCTCAGGGCCATGCCCTGCACCCACGCCTTCCACCAAGACTGCATCTTCCGGTGGCTCCGCCGCAACGCAATCTGCCCTCTCTGCCGCCACCCGCTTCCTACCCAGGGCAGCAGCATGCCGGCGCCAGAGGATCCTTAGATCTGTCTCTTCTGTCTTCTGAAACCAGACAAGACGACTGAAGAACCATTCTGTGCTCCTTTCCCTCCCTTTCCTGTTTATTCATCCTGATTGTAACTTGTAACGGAGTTTTTATTGCAAGTAATGGAAATCTTCAAGTTAATTTCTTTTCTCTTTTGTTTCCTCTGTACAATACTTTAATTGGAGGTAACTTGAATAAAGTTACATTACAGTGCAGACACCAACACTGACATTAGAAGCTGAAGCTCTCTCCTCGTCAATCTATCTAAATTGACTATGATTTCCTTGGAAGAAAACAGAAATATTCTCAAACTAAACACAGCTAGAACTCAGACTGACAACAGCTTGTTAGCCCTCCAGAATTTCCTCTCCTACCACTCGAGCAATTGGTTCCCCAGAACTTGCTTGGACGACAGGCATCTCACACTCTGAAGATGACATGCCACTCAATTCCTCTTCAAGTTAACTGTCGAAGGCTGTCCAATACTGGATTCTAGATGGACCACCCTAGAACTTCTCCATGGTACACTTCGATTTAATTCACTGAAGGATGGAATTATTTTCTTTGGACAGGGAACATATAATGCAAATTGATCACTACCTACAAAATATAAGCTTCAGCTGAGAAATTGTTTCAGATCGATGTGAAATGTTGTCTTCTCTGAAGAAGAAACTGGACCCTTCTTTTCAATATAAGGAGCGCTATTGCAATGTACTAAGCAACTATTAAACATCCATGTTTCGTAACCAAACAATAGCCCTTGCTCTTTGAGTAAAAAACCTCTCATATTCTTGAATAGTTAAACACATCCAAGGTTCTTGAAGACTGATCATGCATATCAACTCTTTTTACTTACATGATGCCAGTTCTAACTCATGAAGTGACAAATAGCATCAAAGAAAAAAATCTGGCACTCTTCTAAAATATATTAGGACTCATGCTACTTGGAAGCTACATCTCACATTGCCTTAAATTTTGACAAACCTTGTATGAACAAAGTAAAAAAAAGAATGAAAAATACATACAAAGTCTCACAAAGAAAACTAAGGAACTGATTTATAGGAATAGTTCATATTTCTCACATAGCTCCTCCTGAACCATTCTGTGTTCCTTTCCCTCCCTTTTCTGTTGATGTATCCTGATTGCAAGTTGTAACTGAGAATTTTTATTGTAAGTAAAAAGCCTATCGAAATCTTCAAGTTAGTTTCTTTTCACTCTTCTATTTGCTCTGTGCAAGTGTAATACTTAGAGGTAACTTGAAAAAACATATGCTTGGAGCAACATAGTGCAGCCATTCAGAGCATGCAGGCACCAACATCGAATGCTTGCTGCAAACTCTACTAAACACAACCATTAGAAGCAGTCTACTAAACGCTTACTGTATGCTTTTGTTTATTTGTCTCTTATTATTCAGCAGAGATTAAAGCTTAAATTTGAAAATCAATTAATAAAAAAGTTATTATCTCATCCTGATTTTGAAATTACTAAAATGGCTTGGCTTAATGAGGGTTTTTATATTCATTTTCTTGTTGCTCGTCCCGCTCTACTGTCTTGCTGAGTATACTCTTTATTTTTACAAAATTTATAGGAGCTGAGGGGATAAAGTATTTCTAATTAGCAGGATAATTAATAATTTTTTAGGTTCAGCAGGATAATTAATTGATCCCTATGTCAATCTTCACGGCGGTGCTGTATGCTTGGGTCACTGCACTGCACTCAGTTTAACCCCTTTGTTTGCCCCTCAGATTATGGAATCTAAATTCCACAATCCAAAAGCTAAAACAAAGAACTAAATTTTGATTCTGGATTCCAGAGCCCCAAATTCCATAATTTCACAATCCAGTTTTGAGCCAGCTTTTGTGAGATTGTGGTCAGATTGTATCATCTCCCTCACTTCTTAAATTGTTGACCCTGTTCATTTTTTTACGTTTGAGCATTCGTCTTATTCAAAAAGTTTAAAAATTATCAAATATTTATTATGTTTTGTTTTATCATCAGAGGTTGAAACATGACTCATAATTTTACATATTTAAAAATATATTTTAAATAAGACCGACGGTCAAACATAACAAAAAAAGTCAATGACATGAACAATTTAAGAACAAGGGAGTATATATTTACTGCTTTACCATTGAGGTCCATTGTAAGTGACTATAAGCTGAATTATAGAATCCAGACAAATAAACAACTCTAAGATTTTAAACCTCATATTAGTATAATCTCCAAATTCCACAATCCACAATTCAAAATAAAAAATCCACTTAAATAAAGCAGGTCTTAGAGCATCTTCAAGAGATCCCCATAAATCTTCCCTAAATAAAATTATTGGGGTATAATCCAAGAGACGATCTCCAACAGCTCCCCAAAACAACTCATAAATTTATTCTCCCCCTAAATTCACATTTTTAGCTAGAAACTGGAAGAAAGCTGGGCCCCAATCCTTCTATTTATAAGGGAATTAATGTTGTTGTGACCCCAAATGCTAATGTGGCCCAATCAAATTCATTCTTGATCCATTTTTAGGGAGAACTGTTTGAAGAGACAAGAGAACTTACCCTAACAATTTCAGCTGGGCTGCTCCTACAAATAGTCTTTTGGGATGAATTTATTGGAGAGGTTTTAAAGATGCTCTTAGTGCGCTATCAGGCGGCAGCATGCAGCGATGCCTCACAAAATAAAATCCGAAACAGAACCTAACGAAATCATTAATAATGGAACTTGCTGATTTCCAATCAAATTGAAAGTTTCCCTGTCCAACATTATTATATTAAGATTAGACGGTTTACAAAAAATAACTTTTCTATAATTCATACATTGCATACTTTCCCCTTATATCTATATGCTATATAACCCTACAAAAATAAATAATAATACAAATTATGTTGATTGAAAGTTTCTAAACTTTTAATCGATTGAAAAGGAGGAAAGATAATTAATAATAGTTACTAGTAGTAAGAAAAAAATAGAATTAATAACTAATAAAAACTTCAATTTTTAGTGACTAATAAGGAACCAACATGCTTTTTCCTTTCAAAAATAGTTCAAATTGATGTCCACAAATTGCTGAACATGTGAACCACAGATCTACTTACTATTATCGAAATTTAAAATTTTGAATTATGTTTCTTTCACAAATCGCTCTCCCCTCTTTTTTTTCCAGATGAATTTCTGACCTAAGAAGTGTAAGTGTCAACTCAACTAGATGACTGCTTCGTCGACTCCGAGTTGGATCTTAAAATTTATCCACCGGTACGAAGGGAGGGAAAGGACAGAGGGAGATCGCCAAACCCTAGCTAAACCTGAGGTCGAATTGATGGAGAGCGGCACAGCCGATTGCCAGCGGTCAGACTCCACGGAGGAAGAGGAGGAGGGACTAGCTTGGACCTGGGACCAGGGAAACTGTTGAATTCTCAGCTGCAGCAAGCATCGTGATGGATCATCTACAGGGGTACCGGCTTTTGGCATATACTTTACCATGTCACTGATACCAGAGAGAGTACGCCTTATTTCTCAACCCCTTTAGTAATCTCTTTTATGTTGGAAGTTTCATTTGTACCAGTAATGACAACTGTAAGCAGTTTGTATAATGCATGTTTTTATGTTATGAGTTATGCTTAGGGTATATATTTTTTCCTTACCTGAACTTTTTAGCCTTGTGGTACTGTCATATAGTCAAACATTTGTGGACTGTGTTACTATGGTATAAAATTTAAATTTCGCTACAAACATCAGGTTCATTCATCATTAAAAGCAAAAAATAGCTACTGCCTTGTGCCTTTTACATTGTTGCCCAATTTGCTATTTAGAACCTTGTTTGTATCTATCCACCTCCTTTTGTTTGGAGGGTAGGATTGAAAATTTAATTTATATCCTCTGGCACGGAGGCAGGTGGGACATCGCGTTTCCATATACGCCGATGATGTTGTGATGTTCTCCACTGCCAACACACATGATCTCAATCTCATCAAGGCCATGACGACCAAATTTGGGAATGCATCGGGACTCCGAACTAACATGGCCAAATCATCAATTATACCAATTTGGTGCACCCAGGAGGACAGGACGTCGCTGCAGCAACACATGCAATGTCAACTTGCGGAATTCCCGTGCAAATATCTAGGCCTGCCTCTCTCCATACGTCACCTCACGACAACTGATCTACAGCCGATCATCGACCGAATAGCGGATGCGCGGGATGGAAGGCGGCGCTCATGGCCAGATCAGGTCGTCTAATCTTGGTCGAGGCGGTCCTGACAGCCATCCCCATTGACCTCTTGATCGCCTTGGATGTACCTAAATGGTTTATCAAGGAAATCGACAACTGGCGTCGATCCTTCTTATGGAGGGGACTGAGAGATCTTAGAGGTGGTCACTGCCCTGTGGCCTGGCAACGGGTGACTCGGCCACGCCATCTCGGGGGACTCGGCATCCACGACCTCCAGATGATGGCCTGGGCATTGAGGATGCGCTGGCTTTGGCTAGAAAAGACGAACCCGGACAGGCCGTGGGCGCTACTAAATGTCAATATCCTGGCGCCCGTACGAGCCATGTTTGCCGCAGTCTCAGTCACCACCACAATTGGGGACAGGGCTTCCACCATGTTCTGGACGGACTGGTGGATTCATGGGAAGTCCATACAAGACTTGGCACCGAAACTCGTGCCTTTTGTCAGAAGGAGGGCCGGGGTGGCGATCGCGATCGGTGCGCGACGCGTTCCATGAGAACTCATGGTCACGGGACATCTTCAGCGGATTAACAGTGCTAGCAGCCTGGCAGATGATCCAGCTGGGAGACATTGTTGCCGGTATGTAATTGGATACAGGAATACAAGATCAGCACCACTGGACGCTGCATCAGTCATGTCAGTTCTCCTCCAAGGCCGCTTATGAGCGCTTCCTTGTGGGATCCGGGACATTTGAGCCCTACAAGTGCCTCTGGAGAACGTGGGCCCTGCTTTGGGCGAAAATCTTCATCTGGCTAGCTACGTGGAAAAGGTGTTGGACTGCCGACCGACTGCAACGACGTGGACTCCCGCATCTTGCAACCTGCCCGCTATGTGACTAGGCTCCTGAGACAGTTGATCACATCTTAACAGAATGTGTATTTGCGAGAGAAATCTAGTTCCATGCACTGTGGCATATAGGACTGGAGGCGCTAACGCCGGCCCCAACAGATAACCACTTCATCGAATGGTGGTGCCGCGCGAATCGGAGAACACCGAAGGATCACAGGAGAGGACTCAACACCATGATCATTCTGGTTGCCTAGGAGATATGGAAACAACGCAACCGCTGCGTGTTTGATCAAGTACAACTGCACGTTACGCAGCTGGTGCAGGCAATTCATGAGGAGGCCTTGCTATGGACGGCAGCGGGGGCAAAGAGGCTTAAACAACTACTACGGAGATGATCGAATTCACCACGGTTACTAGTTTTGTTGATGTAATCAATGTAATTGGCGCGCATGTAAGCCTGTCACTCTGAAGTCAGTCCTTGGATATGTATCTGTTCCTCTCTTCTTAATCAAATGACGTGCAGTTCTCCGAAAAAAGGGACCGCACCTTTTTCAGCTTCCGAATTCAGCCATCCACAGGTTCTGTCGTGTCGCAATATATACGGCTCTGCAACAAATCAATGGCCCAAATTGTGCCCACGGATCCTACGGCCAGCGTGGCGCCGAGGAACGCAGAGCGCGCGGCGGCGGAGGCGCCCCGGCGAATAGGCTCGCGGCGGCGGCGACAGCGGCGATGCGGCCCCACGCATCCTCCCTCCCGCGTGCGCGGAACAGGGCCCTCTCGAAGGCGCAGTACATAGCCATGAAGGCACCCCACCTGCCAGCCATGCGAGGCCCGTTCGTGCCGATGGCACGGATGCTGCCGACAACGTGGATGCCGCTGGACGAGCTGCGGAGGGCCCTGACGAAGTGGATGGCGGAGCCGGCCCCGGCGCCAAGCAGAAGCCATGGCCTG